>LGRX02006846.1:0-20867 GCA_001247695.2 Cymbomonas tetramitiformis
GCTAATGAACGCCTTCCAGCCCGATAAGGGCTAAAGGCGCGCGTTTCGAGGAGGAAAGCGTTCATTAGCTAATGAACGCCTTCCGCCCCGGTCCAGGCTCAGGGCGCACTTTTCAAGGCGGAAAGCGTTCATTAGCTAATGAACGCTTTCCGCCCAGGGACAGGCTCAAGGCGCGCGTTTCGAGGCAGAAAGCGTTCATTAGCTAATGAACGCCTTCCGCCCCGGTCCAGGCTCAGGGCGCGCGTTTCAAGGCGGAAAGCGTTCATTAGCTAATGAACGCTTTCCGCCCAGGGACAGGCTCAAGGCGCGCGTTTCGAGGCAGAAAGCGTTCATTAGCTAATGAACGCCTTCCGCCCCGGTCCAGGCTCAAGGCGCGAAAGGGACGTACCGAAGCCTGTACAACAGGTATCTCGCTACCAAGGCCGAGGTCATCAGGCACTGGCGCTGGCCTCTTGCTTTGCCAGAAAGCAGCTGTAATCGACGATTTCCACGCCGTGTTAACATAGCTCGCTATATAGAATGCCTTGCTTTTTTGTTGTTCTTCTGCCCTACTTTTTAAGTTTTGAAAAGCCGAAAGCCGATTCGTGTGCCTAGGACAGCTCGAGTCTACCTCAAAGTCATCGCTGTCCAGTTCGATCACAGTGAGCTTGTTGTTTCTAATGGCGACGATATACAAAATTGGACGCTGGCCTTCAATTATACTGTAAGCAACGCGTTTTTCCGGAAGAAGGCTACCTTCTTCTACAGTCGTAGAGATGTATTGGGGAAAACTGTACATCATTTCGTCAGCAAGCTGGTTTTGGTCATTTGAGTGAATTATTATTCGCAAGGTGTCTGTAGGATTGTCGGTTTCTAGCGTTCTAACAATGCTCCACTTGTGGCCAAGATATAACTGGAAAGTATGCTGTTCTCTCAGTGCTTGAAATGTTTCTGCTGTCGTCATACTGAAATGAGAGAAATTGGCTGTCAACTGTGAAAGGGGTGTGTGTGAAGAAACTTTGAAAAAGTGATGTAACTTTAGCAAAATTGTAAAAGTCATTTCTGGCGGCTGAAAATGACATGTCAAATATCGATGACGATTTCCGTCAAAAATGACATCTGCTGTCGCTATCTGGTTCGGTCTGTTCAGATCAAGGATATGATTTTAAGATATTCTGGTGTCATTTGCGCTGAAATCGAGAATCGATCGATTCAGTAAGATAGAAATTCTCCGTTGACTCGCAAGTTCATATCATTTTCAGAACGAAAAAAACGGCTTCATAAGCTAATGACGGCTAATTTCGACGAAAATATGTTTTCTATTCCTTTTGATGAGGGTTGCGAGATTATCTGCAAACCGTGCCCGGGAATAGTTATTGAAGATTCTATGGAAATAGGGGCTGACTTTTTTGATAATGAGCCAATTCCAAGCACAGCCCCGAGCGCAAATACGCAATTGGTTCTTTGGAACGCGCCTTTGACGTCTAGATCGGAAGTTAGCTCTAATTCTTCACGCGTTTCCGGGACACGCGCTTTGCGCGAAATTGACTTAGAAGAGATAAAAAGCAGACTTGATACCGAATTTTCAGAGACAAGTTTAGACTTGCTTAATGAAGAACCTCTTCGGTGCATTAACGGTGAAGTAAACAAGCAGATTGTAACGCGCAAACCGTACGAATCCGACATACGCAAGAAACAATATACAGGCGTAATTAGTATCAAGCAGCGACGTTTGCAGGCTGACAGTATATCAATGGCAGAAACCATTAAGTGCAATTGCAAGTCGTACTGCTGTCTATCTTTCTCATCGGCAGATATTAAGTCCTTTCGCGAAAATATTTTTAGTATGTCGCAAAAAGATAGGAAGGAATACTTCATCAAAGACTTGCTAAAAAACAGCTCACGATCTGAAGACAAATTCGACTTCAAATACTTTTTGGCCAAGAAGCAGGTATGTTTTTTTTTGAACTCGTTCATTAGCTAATGAACGGTCTCTGGCCAAAGCGCGACTCCCACTTAGACACTTTGGCTGCGGGAACCGTTCATTAGCTAATGAACGGTCCCTGGCCAAAGCGCGATGACTCACAATTAGACACTTTGGCTGCGGGAACCGTTCATTAGCTAATGAACGGTCCCTGGCCAAAGCGCGACTCACAATTAGACACTTTGGCTGCGGGAACCGTTCACTAGCTAGTGAACGGTCCCTGTCCAAAGCGCGACTCACAATTAGACACTTTGGCTGCGGGAACCGTTCATTAGCTAATGAACGGTCCCTGGCCAAAGCGCGACTCCCACTTAGACACTTTGGCTGCGGGAACCGTTCATTAGCTAATGAACGGTCTCTGGCCAAAGCGCGACTCCCACTTAGACACTTTGGCTGCGGGAACCGTTCATTAGCTAATGAACGGTCTCTGGCCAAAGCGCGACTCCCACTTAGACACTTTGGCTGTGGGAACCGTTCATTAGCTAATGAACGGTCCCTGGCCAAAGCGCGACTCACAATTAGACACTTTGGCTGCGGGAACCGTTCATTAGCTAATGAACGGTCTCTGGCCAAAGCGCGACTCACAATTAGACACTTTGGCTGCGGGAACCGTTCATTAGCTAATGAACGGTCTCTGGCCAAAGCGAAATGTTTCTTGGACCTTGTGATAGATTGTGTAATATTGTATGATAAATTTCTAAATTTACGATGTGTACATATTCGCGACATTGGTCGAGTTGGTACGGCGCTAGGCTACGAACCTCGCACTCGTGGGTTCGATTCCCACTGAGGGTCTAGGTTGCGCAGATTTAAGGTGTGGTTTGGAGAGTGCTGACGAGCATGCGACGGCCGTCCCGCCTGCAGACGTGCAGTGTTGGGGGTGTCTCCCAAGCGTCTTAAATTGGCATAACCTACCAAAACCCTTATGACATTTTTGGATAATGTGTTAATAATTTTTGAGTGACAGTGTCTTTTGTTGTGTAACAGGTGTGCTTTAAGTTCTACTATATGGCTTACGGCATCAGTTACGGGTATCTTCAAGACTGTCGAACACGCGTGCTCGAGGGCCGACACACGTTTGTTCATGGATTGGCGTACGAGGAGGACAACCGCAAGGTTTCCCTGAAACGCGAGTCGGTCGTCGCATGGCTCGAGAAATACGCGGACGAATACGGACAACCCCAACCTCACAAACCCGAGAAGTACCTTTCAGATGGATTGACCATCGAAGAGCTGTGGGACGAGTACCTTCAGAGCTTGGGTGAGAATGAGGAGAGCAAAAAACTCTCTCTCAGTTACTGGTACAAAATATTTGAAGAAGATTGCAGCAAGTGGCTAAAGATTCCATCGGTGAACCGATTTTCTCACTGCGATGTTTGCGCGTCCTTCAAGTTATTGAAGGAAGGCTTAACCAAATCTCAAAAAGGTGAATATTCATGAATAGCTTTGTGATGTGTTTATATGTTTATGTAATTTGTTCACTGACCCGATTTTGTGTATCATGCACAGGGCAATACAACGGGCCTCTCAACAAACATCTGGCAATCGCACGAGCGGAGCGCCGGAAGTTCTACAAACATGGTCGTAAAGCGAATATGACCAAGAGCATTGCCATGAACAAAACTTGGCATAAGTATGCCTCGGTGATCATCGATGGCATGACGCAGTGGACCACCCGACTGCCACACTTTCGACGTATCCCTAAACATCTGGACTCTAAGGACTTCCTTGACGTGCACAACATGGGGAGCATGATCGAGAACGTGGGCCGCTTCATGGATTTCAACTACGCCAACTTCAAGGACGATGCGAACTTCCTTGTCAACGTTTTGCACCGGGACGGATATCCTCCGCATTCAAGAGCATCGACGCAACGGGGACGGGGAAAATTCATACCCGATGCCGGAAGTATTGTATGTACAGCTTGACAATGTGAGCACCAACAAGAGCAAGTTGATGTTGGCATACGCAGCTTGGCTGGTGCACACGGGCGTCTTTCGCTAGGTGAAACTCAACTTTCTGTTGGTGGGACATACGCACGAGAACATTGACCAGATGTTTTCACGCTTCTCCGTGCGTCTACGACGCAAGCAAGCTTAGACGCTCGACGAGATGATAGAGGTCGCACAAGAATGCTTTACGGATGGTGTAATATGCGAGCACACCGAGAAGATCTTCGACTTCAGCTCTTGGGTTGATGGTCACGTCTTCGATTGCCACAATATTTTGGCACAACAGGCTTTCAAGTTCAAGATGAACGAGCACGGCGAAGTGGGCATGCAGTACAAACAGTATTCCATTTCACCAAAATGGTTACCCGAGACTCCATTGCCAAAGCTTGTTTCTACACCCCCTGTCGCGGGGCCTGGATACATCAAGCCGATTCCTTTTACCGAAGAAGGCATCGAAAAGCTTGAGCATACCTTACAGGCGTTGAAGGACATTTTGGGCACAAAGCTCACGGAGGTGCACGAAAAGTTTTGGCGCGAGGATGTCATCGAGAAACAGCGCCACCTAACTGCTGGTGGAGAATGTCAAGCGCCCGCGATACCCTTCGAGCATCCCGAGAAAATCGCCATCGAGCGCAATGCCACCTTGGTTCGACTGATAGAGGCGCCCGCGTTGGCGATAGAAGCTGCCGGGGCTGCCGCCGTCCCCGCTATACCCGCCGTGCGCATCCAACGCCGAATTGATCGAGCGCCGATAGAAGTGTACAACGGTAAACGGAAACACCAAGGTCGAGCCCAAAAGCGAGCAGAGCAGTACGTGGACAACGCCCAGTGGCGCAGTGGGAGGTCACCTACGGCCAGATGACAGTCGGCAGCTTTGCAGTGGCTCTCGCGGTGGAATCCGAAAACGACAAGTTCGCTTTCCGCGTACAACTGAAGCGAAGCGAATGGTCGGATCCGTTGTACTTGGTGAAGGTGGAGGCGCGCTATCCGTCAACTCAACAGCTGCAATATCGCTATTTCCAACCCAAAAAACACACCGACACCAAGAAGAAGCACCTCGGCAAGCAACTTGCGAGTCACGTAGGAGCTTTCGCAGCGCCACCGGGGCACCGACCGTCTACCGAGACTTTCGATAAGAATGAAATAGTGCTGGCATGGAATGTGGATGCGAAAGACCCCGAACGGAGTATACCGAACGAGCAATACGCGCGGATAGTCGTCGCTTTGCTTGCACAACAATCCAAACGCACGCGCAAGGACCTAGGTGACTTGAATGAATCGGATGATTCCGATGAAGACGAAGCTTTTGATAATTGCGTAGCGGTAGCGGTAGCACCTGATGTGGACGCGTAAAGCAAGACGAAAAAAACATGTAAATAATATGTGTATAACGTGTATATAGATTCTGAGTCAAAAGTTCTTTGTATTTTCACTCCTCCTAGATTTCGAAAAAGTGCATTTGACCTCAATTTTGTACCATAAAAACCATTAAATCTAATGCACAACCTGCACTTGCATGTTCTTGCCTGTTAAAATGCGGATTTTTAATCCTATCATGAGGTAAATAAGGCAATATCATTTTCACATGAGAATATCATTTTCATCGAATAGTGTGTTTATGGCGTTAAGGTTTCATCGACTTACGGAATGAGTGTGTGATTTTCGGACCCATCGAAGCATCGATCCGCCCCTTGCCACCCCATAAAAACGTAACTCGAGTGGGTGTTTCGGACCAATTGTCTCATTTGTCAATTAAAATATCGTGAGAACCGTGACGACTGTGGCCAGCTTTTTAGATAGTGACAGTGAGGATGATGAAGTGGGTGAGCTCATAGTGGCGGAAAGGGCTGAAGATGAATTTGAAAAGTACATGGCACCGCCTGCAGCAACAAAGCATACGGACCCTCTAGTATGGTGGAAAGCTGCTGCTAAAAACCTCCCACACATGGCCAAGATGGCGAGGCAATTCCTGGCTGCGCCTGCTAGCAGGTGTGGAGCGTGCATTTAGCGCCTGCGGCCAAATGCATAGTGACCTTAGAAAGTGTCTAAAAGAGGGTACCATAGAGCACGCACTTATGGCAGCGATGAATTAGACTACTTTGTTATTATAATGTAGAGTGCTAGAGTCCAACATTTGCATAGAACAATAATTATCGGAATAAGTCCGATATATCGATATATTAGTTTATTGGTATTACTCGATACCTATTTGTGCACCTATCACAATATCGCAATCGACTGATACCTGTTCTCCTAATATTGGTATCGGTTAATAGCTTAGGATGGCATATCGGTATCGACTAATTAAAAAAATTGGATATCGGTATCGACTAATACTTATTTTTGACTTATCGGAAAAAACTAATACCACCTAGAACCAACCGATACCGTGCCTTGGCTGACCTCCACCTGCCGCCAGAAGGCCGACTCTAGGTGCCCTCCTGCTCAAGCCGAGTAGTCCACCCGCATCGCCAACACCCTGAAGTTAGGCGGGCCCACGGCTCTCTCATTAGCCCGACCGGCCCCCGGCAGAAAAAGCGCCTCTGCCGTGTCCCGTGGAAGCTCCCTCCAGTCCCTGATATTACAGGGAGCAAAGTTCTGCCCGTCCGGGCAGATAAGAGGCCACCAATGCCTGCCCGTCCAGTACGGCACGATGATTGTAGCCACCGCCGAGAACCTCCTAAGCACCTCCAAGAGCCTGCCGACCATGCCGAAGGGAGGGTTGCACCAGTTGTTCTCCAGCCACCAGTCTGTCAGAGAGAAACAGTCAACGTTCTCCGAGCCCGGGCACCACCACCCGCTGTTGAACCACGGGAGAAGTGCATTCTTGTCTGTGCCAAAGCGGTCAACCGTGTGAGGGCCCCACAGACTGTCGAGCCAGTGGAACCAGTGCGGGTTCAGCTGCCAGTCATCACCATCATAAATGCCAGCCAAGTAGTCTGTCTGAGCATTGAGCTCCCGAGGCACCCACACCGGGTACAGGGACACCCCGAGCCTGGTGCACTCCCAAAAAATGTCCACCACAAGCCTGTGCAAGGCGTGCTTGGAACTGCAACCCTTCTCAAGGATCTGGCAGCCCGCTTGGGAGTCTGTGTACAGCTTCAGTGTGCTGCCCTGAACGAAGCCTGAGAAGGACCGAAGAGCCTGCAGGTAGCCAACCATCTCCCTGTGCGTGGAGGAAGCATCTCTCTCTGCCAGTGACAAGTGCCCTCGCGCCACCTGCTCAAGCCTGTCTGTGACTGCCTCGAGTACTGCACGCACCCCAGCCTGTGCCGCCCGCATCCGTCCATATCCTGTTCCTGAAAGCCAAAAATACCGGCAAGATAGGGGCTTCGAATTGCCGCCTCTGCACTGACTGCCAGAACCTGAGCTCCCCTGCCACTGCCTCCGTGAGTGGAATAGGCCTGTCCCACGAGGAGTGACTCTCCACCTCAAAATACATCTCTCGGGAGAACATCTGGCACACCTTGCCTAAAGCCAAAGTGAAACTCTGGATCTTCCCTGCCAGACGGGAAAGCTCTCGGGGTGAGGTCCACTGCCTGTTGAGTGTGAATGCCACCCGGGCCTGAAAGGAGTCCCACTTCTTTTGTGGAACAAAGAAGACTCCTCTTACTGAATCAATGCCGACACCTAAGAACTCAATCAGCTGTTGAAAGTCCAGTGTGGACTTCTCCTTGTTAATGAGGAAGCCACTGTCCTCAACGTCCTGAAGAACTGAAGTCTGCTCAACTGCAAAAGGCCTGCCAGACCGTCCCTGAATAAACAGGAAATCATCCAGATAGTGAACCAAGCCTGCACCCTGCCTCCTCCACCGAGCGGCCAGCTCGTTGGTGATTTTGGTGAAGAAGAAAGGGGCGGGTGCCAGACCGAAAGGGAGGGCTTTGAAGACATAAAACCTGCCCTTCCAGCTAAAAGCCACATATATATGTGTGAAAGTCACTGTGTAACTCCACGTGGTGATAGCCAGAGGTCAGGTCAAAAGACCACAAGGTGCCATACCAACCGAGCAAGTCCCTCACAATAGCCAGAGACTCATACTTGAATTTCTGGACCACTATGAACGAGTTGACATACCTGCCGTTCCAGATCAGCCTTTTCTTAGGTGGGCTGTCTGGGCCTGTGTCTCTATATGCCACCGCAAGAGGGGAGATAACCTCCGGACGTGTGAACCATTCCTCAGCCGCACCAGACTGAACCAAGCCTAGCACTGCCTGTGTCACGAACTCCTCCTCTGCCAAAGCTGTCAGAGAGTTGGGAAAGAAACTGCTAGGTGGAGGGCCGTTGATCCACGTGAGTGGCACTCCGAACAGCACCCAGGTCACCACTAGAGCTGAAGCAAAGGACCGCCAGAAGCCTGACCGCTGCCGAAGCCTGCCTGTAATCTTAGGAGCAGCCGTGGAAAGTGCAGGGACTGCCGCCTCGTCGAACTCGGACGGGCAGTCGTGGAATTCTGCAAACAAAACTGAACCTACTAAGCTAACTAAAAAAAGAGAACAAGGATCGGACGACAGGTGCATTGGAAAAAACACTCCGTGTCGCGTGCCTGAGTGTGCTATGCTTCCATTTTGAAGATTCAATTGCAGGCAACTCAACGCGGGCAAGCAAGTTCGCTAAGCAACACGTCACAATCCTGGAAACGTGTGATCGAGTGCGGGCACACTCCGAAATTAAGCACACCGAGCAAACATAAAGCATTACCGGAATATCCAAGTACACTAGATATCAGAAAGTCCCGTACTCGTGTGGATAAACTGTATAAGATAAATAAACCCTAAGCTAGATATACCCGGAACGGTCTCGGACGGTCTCGGTGTCTAGCCTACCTGTGACACAGCGTGTGTCACAGTACGAACCTACAGATCAGTCAGCAGTCCAGTGTTGGTCCTAGGGATCTGTCATAGGGGCCTGACCGGGACTCCCCGTCAGGGCTGCCTATACAGATTTCAGCACACCACCCCAACACTGTGGGTGGTGACTGGCTAGGAGAGTCAGAAAATGTAAAGTTGTAAGTGTTAGGGCAGGAGCCAGGGTGACAAGGCCTAGCTGCTAATCTAACTGTGCAATTCTGATACACAAATTAGAACCCTCTAGCTAGCACAAGAGCAGAAACTCACAGGCAATTAAGGTCCTGCTAAACTACTGAAAGGCTCTGTGTCAGCAAGTCAAATTGAAGATTTCAAAGGTGCCAAAGTAAAACCATAAACCAGATTGAAGAAGTCTTTGAGCAGGTCACAGGAGTTCTGCACACCACCATGTTGGTGTGCCTCCAGAGTGAGTAAGAAGTCAATCGACAGCACCAAAGTAGTCAGCGGTGGCCTCACGGAAGTCCATCCCATAATAGGAAGTAAATAAACCAGCTCCATAATAGTGCTCCGCATCAAGAGGACCGCTCTCATGTAAGGCCATGCCGTAGTAGAATGCCATGCCGAAGCCCAAATCCGCTTGAGCTAAATCCTGAAATGCTAAAAAGCTCAAAGTGTCAGGAGGCTCGGGCGGCTGAAGCTGTGGCACATCGTCAGCCAACAAGAGATCTCGAGCTGGCATCACCGAGTCAACAAAATCATTCGTAGAGTAAAATGACGGAGTTTCCCAATCGAGATCACCACCAGGCGAAGGCACCTCCGTAGCCGGTGCACACGACGACACGGCAGAAGCTGTGGAAGCCGAAACAGCTACACATGCAAAAGAAATGCATAGGAGAGAAAGCACCGCGAGAGCGCCGATTGCCGGCGTGCCAAAGACGAAAGGCGGCACACCGCACCCGATAGCCTTGGCCGGAGCTCTCGGCTTCACCGCGAAAATACCGTCGGCGAAATCTTCGTAGTCGTCCGTGTCTTAGCCTGTCAGGTCAGTCGGGTGGACGGCGGCGTGATTAACCGTCTGCACGAAGCCTCCGAACTCACCGCATGTCGCCTCCGTGGTGGTCACCCGCGCCGATCGAGTTTGCGCGGGCTGTACATCCTTCACCCGCGAAACAGGCATAGCAGGGGCCGGCACGGCGGACGCCGATGCCGCCGCACCACCTGCCGGAACCTGCCCCTCCGGTGTGATCCCCGCCGCAGCGGCAGGGCCACACACCAGAGCCGACGCATGCTCCTCAACCGCACTCCCAGGAACAAAGGATGCGTGAGTGTAATGTACCTTTTCTTGGGCGGCCTGAACCTCAGTGGTGAGGGCATCAAGCCGCCGCAAGATGTCCTCGTCGTCCGCGCCGTCGGCCGCAGGCTGCACGCTGAAGCCGTACAGTAGGCCGACACGTCGATGCCGCCAATCCCGCCCGCGGAAAGCACAGCGGGAGGACCGTAAGCCGACGCCGCACGGGCGAAGGCCTCCGGACCATCATCCGCAGCAGGGAAGATATCTTCCTGGGATTGGCCGGCCCGGGGCCGTGTCACGGAGGCCCGGACCGAAGGCGGGCCGAAGGAAAAGTTGCGGAAACGCCGAGTCGCATTGAGGGGAAAATCGATAAATTTCCAAAATTTTATCGATTTTTGACAAATTGTCATACTTAGAATTAAAATTTTGCGCATGCGGCGGGCAATTTTGGGTTCGGGCAGAGACGGGCCGAAATGTGGCCGAAGTAAATTCCCAATGCGGGCCGAGTCACCTCCGCTGAAGATATCTACCCTGATCCGCAGCCTCCTAGAAGACCTGCACAAAGTGCCAGGGTGTGGAGACCCTCCGCATCCTCCTCCTTAATAGGAATGCAGAAGGCCGCTGCCGTGGCCGACGAATGCTGGCGCCCACCAAGAGGGCACCAGTCGCGGTACGCGTGATAGGCATCCCCTTTGCCCGCCTTGCGGCAACGGTGGCAAAGGGGCTTCGCCTTCATGTTGTCCCTGTCGAACCCCACAGGTGGTGCCGCGTGCACACCCACCCGATGGCCTCGCGGATGCTGCTTACCGCGCGGCTGTGGTTGCTGCTGTCGCTGGACCGCACCCGCACGATTGTCTCGAACGAGCGCCTTCAAGGCGGCGATCTCGTCGAGAAGAACCGCGTACTCAAACGACGTGATAAGCGCGGAGGGATTACCGCCCGCCCCCAGCGTCTGCTTCTCACGCACTGCTACCCCATCGTCCGACTGAGCCCAGGCCTGAAAGATAGCCACGACGAGCGCCTGGAGCGAGCGGAGAGTCACCCCGCCGAGGTCACCCGCAAGCGGGTACCGCACCTTCACCGCCGCGTAGAAGATCGGGTCGAGGCGGTTGTAGAGCGACAGCTTGCGGGTCTCGTCGGTGGGTTGCCAGTCAGGAGCGCGGTTATCCCGCACCAGACGTTGCTCACGAGCCAAGATGGGCTGCGGGTCAACGCCTGCGGGATAACGTAGAGCTGCGTGCTCCTGCTGGTGGCTCTCACGTAGCGCGGCCGGCACGCTCCCCTTGATAATGTCGATAAGGGCGCGACGTCCATCTCGGTCAGCCGAAGAGTCCGTACCGCGAAGCCAGGTGTCCGCCACGGAGTTGCGCTCCACGACGAGGGCCAACACGTCGTAGAGAAGCCCATTAACCTTCTCGATAACCAGAGAGGTGGGGTCGTCGAGGTCAAAGGGAGCCAAATCCAGCCCAGCGGACTGAAACTCGGTACGAAGCTGCACCACCAACTCGGAGAGGCGGTCCGCGTCGTCAGTACCACGATAATGATGTTTCTTGGAACCAAGGATATCCTCGCGGATACCCTTGGCCCAAGCCCGATGTAATCTCCCCTTGTAGACCACGTCAACCGCGGCATGCTGGTCAACAAGGTGCTTCCGCAACGCGACAGCGGTGTCGGAGTTGCTGGAAGCAGCAGGGGGCACCACAGGCGGGGTGCTAGCGGTTGGGGTGTCCCGAACCTCATCTATAAGCCGTATCGAGGCGTCCAAATCGGAATCCTTCAATAGGCGCTTGCGAGCTCGTGTAGATGTCGCCATACTTCTGAAAGCCATAGAAAAGATGATGCGCGGTAGCACGTTTGGGTGTTGTGGCGGAAATGGAGCGAAGACGTAACGGCAGAACGTGCGGAGCGGCGAAAAGAGCGTGGGGCACTTGCAAATGTCGATGTGGTCGAAGGTGTCCGGAGCACCAGCCCAAAATACGTAAACCAGCGGGATCAGCGCAGGTAGAATGACGCAAATGAACATTGCCAAAACCGAGCAATAGCAACGCGCGGTGCCCATGACTCGCAGCCGCAAGATACGTCTACCGTAAAGTCATGCCTCAAATCCTAGTCGCACCCAAACGCGCAAGTGCGCACCACCTCTTCAAGCGGCTGCTTAGCCAATCATGGCCAAGATAGCAAGTGGAATGAAAACGTGGATGGGGCCACGACCTGCCGGAATATCCAAGTACACTAGATATCAGAAAGTCCCGTACTCGTGTGGATAAACTGTATAAGATAAATAAACCCTAAGCTAGATATACCCGGAACGGTCTCGGGCGGTCTCGGAGTCTAGCCTACCTGTGACACCGCGTGTGTCACAGTACGAACCTACAGATCAGTCAGCAGTCCAGTGTTGGTCCTAGGGAGCTGTCATAGGGGCCTGACCGGGACTCCCAGTCAGGGCTGCCTATACAGATTTCAGCACTCCGTTCGACTGTACCAGTACTCGTACAGTACTTGGTGACAGATACCTAGGTCACATATGCATTATATATTCGTTTGTCTTTATAACCTGTTTACACTTGTATCAAACTATTCAGTGACCACCCGATATATTACGGTATAATATATCTCACACCATCGTTGAATGATGACGTGGCATGCGATGTTCGCCGCATCGCCGATGCGACGATCGTGATCATACGATCAATCCATGAAGATGCGATTCAATGTATGACACGATGTCGAGGATGTCTAATCTTTGATGTTCCATCTGTCATTCCAGATTGCATAATACAATTATATGGAACATCGCGCGCGCCCTTCATCGTTCGCGCGCCCAATATCATCACGGACACCCCCCCCCTCGATCATCACGCGCGCCCCACCCACGTCATCGCGCGTGCGCCCCTTTCATCGCGCGCAAATTGAATCCATTTCACGGTGATCTATAAATCTGAGAAGCTCTCCTTTATATAAATCGATCGGACAAGCGTGCGAGCGCGAGCGGAGCGGGGGCGAAGCCCCCGCGACGCGAAGCGGGAGTCGCATTTGCATCTAGATTGCAAAAAATATAATTCAACGCACATCAATGCACTATACCATTGATTGATGAATGCGACATCGCGCATGCATGTATTGATGAATGCGACATCGCGCATGCATATATTGATGAATGCGACATCGCGCATACATGTATTGATGAATGCGACATCGTGTATGCGTGTATTGATGAATGCGACATCGCGCGCATCGTTCATCAAGTACACACGCATATCGCATGCGCATGAGTACCTAGTCGTTTGGCAATTGGCGACAGTTTAGAAATAGGCGACAAAGTGAAAAAATCAACGATTTTGGCGCGATATATTACGATATCGACGTCGAATAAAGGCTTATCGTCAAGGTCGCTTCGAGCGTTTATACATACATATATCGTACATTTCGAGTAACCAAGTGTAACGTTTTTTTATACAAATTTTCATGTCACGAAGGGTGAAACCACTGCTTAAAGATAAAAAAGCTGTAAGAATTGAAGGGAGCCGTCGATGTTGAAAATTTGTCGAACATCGACGTATGATTTTTCTTAATTCGACCGACCGTCGCCCCGCGTGGACTGCCTACAGTGTTTACCGTTTGTACAATCTATGGAAAACTTGAATACCATAATGGTAGAGCTCTATTAAATTGTAAAAACTACAGCTCTACCGTTGTCGCTAATTAAAAATATCAAGTTGTTGAGGATAGTGAAACCCCATGATTTTACCGTAGAATATTGTCAAAATTATTTATTTTTGAAGCAATTTGGCCGTAGATTCCAACAAGGCGGATCCGAAAGATGAACTTCGATACCTCATACACCGATATATTCGAATTATACGCAACAATATCCGAGTTTTTTTCAAAATCCGTCGCTAATTGGCAAATGAGGAGGTACACTGCGTGCGCATTCATCAATGCACGCGACATGACGCATGCATATATTGATGAATGCGACATCGCGCATTCATGTATTGATGCATGCGATATCGCGCATGCGTGTATTGATGAATGCGACATCGCGCGAAGCGTTCATCAAGTATACACGCATGTCGCATGAGCATCTATACACTGTGTGCGCATTCATCGATGTACGCGACATCGCGCATGCGTGTATTTATGGATGCCGCGACATCGCGCATGCGTGCATTGATGAATGCGACATCGCGCATGCGTGTATTGATGAATGCGACATCGCGCGAAGCGTTCATCAAGTATACACGCATGCCGCATGCGCATGGGTACACTGTAATAGATAGTATGAAACACATATAGGGTAGAATATTCTATATATCCGTGTTTTAATACTATCGCTGTACGCATAAATATGAGGCTGAAAACGGTGATAAGTATGTAAAGATATCACATATGAGAGTCTGAGAGTCTAAGTAGCTTATGCTACGTGCGCTGTGTAAGTCTGTACGAGTACGGCTACGGTGATGCTCGAGTACTCTAACACGTGGCTAGCAGTCACTATCGCTGTGACTCGCGGTCTCTGTCGCTATGACTCGCGGTCTCGAGCCGAATAATAATGCAGTCATCTGTCACATGCATCGAGGAATGTCATACAGGGGGCAGTACGGTATATCTAGTCCCCCGTGACACCACCACATTCTGTGGATGTGTGTGGCAGTGGCATGGTAATGTAAGACAAGCAAATATCATAATACTCGAAGGACGGAGCAAGCATATATCAGGCATTTGCATTGGCAAGAACTGGTCCTATTGGTGCCTCCGGGTCTTTAGAAATAGACATGCTCGCAGAGGCCCACCTTCCCTCGCCTCGGGTCACCCTATCAAGTTCTGCCGCTGCAGTGATGCTAGGACAATCTCATCCTGTCGTTGCTGTTGTTGTAGTTGTTGCTGCTGGGCATGTAGCTGCTGTGCTTCAGCTGCTCGTAGCTTCTCAACCAGCTTAACACGCCGGTCCTTAATATCCAATAGGCGGGCAGTGAACTTGTCAATAATGGGAACCCCGTGTTTGGTGATAGGAAGTGCTTTTGTGAAAATGTCAGACTGATTGTCATCAGTCGGAATCCAGACCGGTGTAAACTTCCTGAGGGGCCCCTGACACCAGTTCCTAACCGCGTGGTACCGAACCGCAATGTGTTTGAGCTTAGAAGAGAGTGCCCGCTGAGTGACTAGAGTCTGAACTGCTGAGTTATCTACATTGATGGTGATGAGCTCATCTGAGGGAAAGAACTCTGTCAGTGTGTTATAGATGGCCAGGGCGGAGGTGCAGGCCTCTGACATGGCAACATACTCTGCCTCTGTAGAGTGAAGGGCAGTGCATGATTTCTGCTTCTTTGACCACCAGTCAATGAGCATACCGTGAAAGTAGAGACAGTAGCCTGAAACTGAGTTCCGTGTGGCAGTGTCTCCTGCATGGTCTGAGTCACAGAATGCGGTGAGCTGGGGTGCTGCAGGGTCAATAGCCATAGCAAGTGTGTAGTCCCTGGTGGAATAGGCATAGTGTAGAATCCGTTTGGCAGCGGTGAGGGCTTCAACTGTGGGCTGGTGGCAGAACTGAGCCAGATATGTGACGTGGTAATATATGTCGGGTCTGACTGTCCTGGCTAACCAGAGCAGAGAGTAGATCAAGGATCTGAGGGGTGTCTCAATGGACCTGTCAATGGTATCAGGTGAGGGAATGGGGAGGGAGAGACCCTCTGTCATCGGTGATCGAGGTGGCTGCTTATCCGTGTCTATGCTGAACTTAGTACACAGATCTGTGATGTTCCGCTCGTGTGAAAGCTCAATCCTGGTCGGGTATGACTCTCCTGTAGGAAGTGTCTCAGTCTGAACATCAACTCTGAGCTGGAGGAACTGGTTGAGGACACCAGAGTAGGTGGCCTGAAATGTGGACATGATGTCAGTGTGAAAGCGGGCTCTGGACAGCTCATCGGCACAAGCCACAATGAAGTCATCAACATAGATGAGGACTATGAAGAGCTGACCGTCAATCCAGCCGATGTATAGGCACTCATCATATGTGGACCTGCTGAGTGTAGGGTAGCGGTCTGTCATGAATCTGTGTGCGGTCTCTGACCAGAGTCTGCCTGAGGTCCGATGTCCGTAGAGTGCCTTCTTCATATAGGCACCTACATATCCTTTGGGATGAATGTACCCCTTCGGAAACCTGACATAGTACCGCTCATCCTCAGGTATTAGAGCCTGGAGGAAAGCCTGAGAGACATCATAGTGGTATGGCATGAGTCTGTGCTTTAGGCAGAGCGCTAGTAGGAGTCTGAAGGTGGTGAGCTGAGGTGTAGGGGCAAAGGTCTCCGCCTCCTCATAGAAGGTACGGTCCATGTCTCCTCTGGTGGTGCATCTGGCCTTGAACTTATCAAGGGAGCCGTCTGTCAGCTTCTTGAGCTTAAAGACAAACTTACTGGGGAGGACGGTGGAGCCTGGAGGGAAGGCGGTGACTGGATCGGCCCTGTCTGGCTGAAGTATGCCGTCGATCTCTGACTGAATGGCTTTGTGCCACTGTCTCCAATTAGGGCTGAGCCGAGCCTGTCTGTATGTGGCAGGGTCAGGCTCGTCCATTAAGGCATCACTCGGGAAGTCTGCGGGGTCCGAGTCTGCATCCCTGAGGGCAAGGAGGATGGCCTTCTGGTCTGGGGAGATTATGACAGCATCGGTGTCTGCATACTGGGTGGAGTGTGAGTCAGCAGAGTCGAAGTACACCTGGTATCTGTGCTGGACCTGAGGCTTATGGTCTACAGACACGATGACTGCAGGGTGATACTTCTGTCGGTCAACCGGCTTAGCCGAGCACATAGCAAAACACGGGTAAAAGACATTAGGTGCCCCATGTTTGTGTCTGTGCTTGAGAAAGCTGATGAGAGTGGCATAGTGGCTTTTGACCAGCTGGAGATAGTGTATGAGCTTGACCCAGACTGGATGCCTGAGTTTAGCACACTGGACCTTGACATATGCAAAGGTCTCTGACTCGTGAGTGCTGCATGCAAGCTGGAGGATGTCGGGGGAGGAGAGGGCTGAGGGGCGTCGGATGGGGTACAGCTTCTTTGTGAAGATAGCTGTGGAGGCGGGATCAACCAGAGTATTGTGTGTGTTGGCAAGTGTCTTAGCCATGAGAGCAGTGTCAGTGACAAACGTAGGCCTAGAGAGAGCCTTGAGTTTCCCTTTCACTGTGTCAAAGCATAGATAGTTGCCAGGTGTGAGATTCCCGACATAGCGGTAGGGCTTGCTCTTAGGCTGCAGCTTAGCTGAAGTGTCAGCTTTAGCTCCTGCCTTAGAGCGCTGTGCGGGGTCCTGCCAGACATTGCACTCGGACCAGAAGGGCCGGAGCTCGGTGTAGTCGAAGTGACGGCCAGTGTATCTGAGGTGAGGTGTGTCCATCCCAATGTGCTTGTTAGGCATGACATTGAGGACTGTGTTAATGGCATGGAGTGCAGCAAGAGGCCACGTGTACAGCGGGGCATCATATGTGCGCATGGTGCTGTTCATGATCTTCTGCATGTCTCTCCAGAGCACCTCATTCTGAGCCTGGAACTCGTGCATGTATGGCGGACCGGTCTCATGACGCATGCGGTACTGTCGGAGGAGTGTCTTCATCTCCTCCGATGTGTACTCTGTGGCACAGTCTGTGTGGAAAGTGATGGTCTCTGGTGTGAAGCCGTGGGACTGAATGTCATCAAGGACAGTCTGGAGGTGGAAGTGTTGGCCTCCCTTAGAAGGTGAGGCATATCCGAAGGCCTTTTTAGTGACGGGGCACTTAAAGGCACTGATGAAGACTGACTCGTCATAGCCAGGGGGTTTGCATGGGCCCCAAATGTCAGCAAATATGTGCTGAAATGGCTTGGACTGTTCCCATTTGACAGGCCGGTGGCTGGCTGGCAAAGCCGGAGGTGGTCTGCGGTTGGCTCTGTCAAATACATTAAAGGGTCCTGGGCGCTTGGCATTCCAGGTGTTGCAATGAGCACACCCGCAGCCTGACGGGATAGTCCTGAGTGTCTTCATGGATAGGTGTCGACTGGGCACTGCAAACTGAAGCCCCTGTGAGAAGAGGTGAGCAATGTACTCGTGTGAGTAGTGGCCCAGACAGGCATGGAGGTACTGATGAGGGTCAATCCTGGGGACTGTGGTGGCATCCTTGAAAAGGATGATGGTGTCGAACGGAGCCCCCTGGATGAAGACACGGTCAGCACCGCCCTCCTCTCCTGCATCTGTGAGGTCCTGGGGGGAGTAGGTACCAGCTCGAGGGCGGGAGAAGAAGCCGGGTGTGCCTGCTGGGATGGTGGCTATCTCCTGAAAGTGGTAGTAGGTGAGTGGCCACAAGGCTGCAGATGGTGACTTCCGAAGACACACTGTGTATGAGGTGCTATTAGGGTCTAACCAGAAGTCCTCTAGCATCTTCATCAACATCCTTTGGATGATGGAGTTGATGAAGGGCGGGTTGGCCCAGAAAGAGCGCCCGCACCAGACATGATCCTCAGCAGGGTCCTCGAGGGAGTAGTAGTGCTGGCACTGTGTGTTACCCCGTGGGTAGGGGATGCCGTCCGTGTAGAGGTCTGTGTCACAATAGCCATGTGGACTGTGCTGAGCAAACTCTCTGTAGGCGGACCTAGCAACCATCCAGTCGACTGTGCCCTTCTCTGTAAGCTCCGAAGGGGCAGGCTGCAGGAGGGGTCTCCTCTGTGCTATGGAGTGGGCAGATGGGGTGGCTCGCCAGCTGCTGGGGTGTACAACATAGTCTCTGCCAGTGTCATAGAGGTCAAAGATAGAAGCACCGTGGTGCCATGTGAGGTTGATGAAGTCAGGGGAGCGGGCCCCGTGTCTGAGCATCTGGCGGACTGAGAGGAGGTTTGGGGCATTTGGATCATAGAAGGCTTGGAGAAAGGGGAGTGTGATCCAAGTGCCGTCGGTGTACGGGAAATCAATGGAGGCTGTGCCGACACTGTGAGGCTTGTAATGCTTATTTGAGGCTGTGGTCATGCTGGAGGTGCACGGGGACAACTCAGTGAAGAGCTCCCTGTTGTTCAGGAGGAGATGTGAGGCTCCTGAATCTACAAGGAGGTGCCCGTGCGTGTTGGAGGCACGGCGGCCTTTCCCAAGCAGGGGGAGGAAGACCGGTGTGCCGTGGGGACAGTGCGGGGCACTGTCGGTGCAGCTGAGGTCTCTCCCCACGGCGCTGCAACCGCAGGGTCGTAGACCTCAATGCTGACCCCAGGGGCCCAAATGGTGGTCATCAAAGACCTCAAACTGGGCCCAATCCTCATTAGGGTCACTGGTGCAATATGAGGGGTGAGTCAGGGTGTAGTTCTCCAGGAACTGATTAAGCTGTTGGAAGGAGGGAGATGGCACAACTGAGGAATCCCACTGAGAGTGCTCTGGGGAGGGTGAGCTGTCTGGCCGTGGCCGAGGTGTGTGAGTGTGGATCGGGGTGTCTGCCATGAACTGCTTCCACTTAGTAGTGGTCTCCGAGGTGTCCTCCTGAGATTCAGGGATAGGAGGGAACTGGAAATCCGGTGTGACGGCACAGGCCTGCACTGTGGACGGGACCGGGGGCTGCATGTGTGTGTCTGAGGTAGCAGCCAGCCGGGCAGTGTCCACCAATGCAGGCAGGGTGCCCGCTGTAGCCCGTGTAGTTGCCCTATCGGCAGTGGGCTGAGCAGGCACCGTACCGTCAGTGTCGGATACTGGAGGAGGAGGAGGAGGAGGAGGTGTGTGTTGGGGCGGATAGCCCTCGGTGTCTGACTCGGAGCCTGAGTCGGAGACATCGGCCCAGAGGCCAATACTCTCAAGCCCGGGGTATGTACACTCCAAGGGGGCTAGAGAGCTGTCAGAAGCACCGAGTGTAGGCGGTTGCCCGGAGGCCACTGTAGTGTCGGCCCCGAGAGCTGTGCTTAGAGATGTAGGGGTGTCAGCGGTGGTTGCACCGTCAGTACAGACGGTGTGATCGGTGGGCGTGCCCACAAGCGCCTCATCGGCACTGTGTCCCAGGGGCGGTGTAGAGGCAGCTGCTGGCTCACAGAGTGTGGTGGGAGCTGCGGTGACACCACCGGAGGGCAAATGTGGTGTGTGGTTGGCCGGTGCCGTAGCACTGGCGGAGGCCGGCTGAGGTGAGGCAGTAGCCGGTGCCGTGGCACCACCGGAGGTCGGCTGAGGTGAGGCAGTAGCCGGTGCCGTGGCACCACCGAGGGCCGGCTGAGGTGAGGCAGTAGCCGGTGCCGTGGCACCACCGGAGGTCGGCTGAGGGGAGGCAGTAGCCGGTGCCGTGGCACCACCGAGGGCCGGCTGAGGGGAGGCAGTAGCCGGTGCCGTGGCACCACCGGAGGCTGGCTGTGTGGAGGCAGTAGCCGGTGCCGTGGCACCACCGGAGGCTGGCTGTGTGGAGGCAGTAGCAGGTGCCGTGGCACCACCGGAGGCTGGCTGCGGTGAGGCATTGGCCGGTGCCGTGGCACTGGCATAGGCCGGCTGTGAGAAGGTGATAGCCGGCCGAGGTGACATATAGAATGTGTATGTCAGTGTTATGTGCAGAAGTGCGAGGAGCACAGCAACGTGGAAGGAGATCCAGTGCATGGCAATGGCTACTAGGGTGCGTGTGACCGAGGGAGTGTTACAGCCAGGCTGTGGTGTGGCGGTGTGTACGGCAGCAGTGTGAACCGGGTCCGTATGCGTGCCCTCCCAATGCATCCCCATCCCAGGCACTGCAATATGGATGCATGCAGTGTCAGGTGCAATTGTGGTGGCTGGGGGGATACCAATGGCCCGAGGCTCAGGCTGGTGGCAGTCGGGGGGTGGTGATGGTGGTGGGAGGGGAGTGGTGGAGGTGGGAGGGGTGGTGGCAGTGTCCAGAGTGTCCTCGG
>LGRX02006849.1:0-41646 GCA_001247695.2 Cymbomonas tetramitiformis
GCAGAGGCACTCCCCGTGGCAAGCCGAGCACCGTCGCTGTGCAGAGGCACCCCCCGTGGCAAGCCGAGCACCGTCGCTCAGGCTGCGGTTTTGCCTGCGGGTGCTCATGACGGGGCCTGGATGGTAAATGAATGGTCTCGAGGCTCACCGTCGGCCGATCTCGCCCGCTTCCTGGAGAATGATAAGTCTTGGCTGGAGATGTCCCCTTGCAGACGCGCTGCGGCCTGGCTCCTGAGGAGTCCTGAAGCAGCTGCTGGTATGCCACGAGATGCCGCCGCCGCCGCCGCGGCATGGATGGAGGGTAGCCCCTCGCGTGCAGCAGGCGTCGTCTGCTCACTGGTGTACCTTGCGGAAGGGGCGAAGTAGGTCGGAGGAGCATTGCTGTGGATCGAACCGGTTGTGAGGGGTTCCAGGGGGGCTGCAGGGGCCTCGTGCCAGGGTGCGGGGGTCGCCTCTGGGGCTGCGGGAGTTACGATGTTTATAGATTGGGGGGCATTGGCGATCCCTCCGATCGAGGGGGTCCTGCGGCTGAGGGAGGAGTGGGAGCCTATTGAGGGCGATCTGGGGCTTTGTTGGATGGCGCCGGAGGCGGACAGCCGGTGAGGTCTCGGAGGCAACGCTGGTCTCGGCACTAAGGCCCCGGTGGTTGGCGTGAATGTTCCGGCCCAGGAGATGCCCCGCGTACGCGTGAATGGTAGTTGCTGCGCAGGGTGAACGTTGCTGACCCGCGCTGCGCACCGCCCTCATGCCTCCCCCCCCCCAGTAAGCAGACCCGCAACGAACATTCCAACGGCAAATCATCTCCGCTCGGAGACGCGTTCCGGGACTCGGACAAGCATCCATTCGGATGTTCTCGGCTCCCCCTTTCATCATGAAGGACAGTCTGACCGGCAAAGAACCCTAATATTTTGACAGAGGAGGCGGCCCCCGGGGACGCTGACACATGGAAAAGACACGTGCACAGAGAGGGGGGGAGAGAGAGAAAGAGCAAGGGCGCCGAGCCCCGGTGCCATATCCCCTCGAGTTGCCTTGTGACCAATTTTACATCAGCAGTCCCGCCTCGCTGCGTGTACGCGTGCAGAGGAAGGTTACTTTCGCAGTAGCGGCAGCCTGGGGGTTTGAATGGCGCACCTCCCTCACTGGTAGGGTCTTGCGTGCTGACAGACGCCTTGTTGAAGAGGCTCACCCAGTGCTCCTGGCGGTGGTTCTCTTGAGGCCTCGTAGCGCTCTTGGTCCCATGGAACGTGCGGCAGGGGGGAGCTATCGGGCACAGCAGCTGCAGGGTGAAGGTGGAGCCGCAGTCAGGTTCGGATTGCACCGTCAGAGTTCCTCCGCTCAACTGTACCAGCTGCAGAGACAGCGCCAGCCCAAGCCCTGCGCCGCGCCCGCCATCAACGTTACCGCCACAGCCACGCAGTTCGGCGCTGAGCTCCGCCCATCTGCACACAACGGCGCCCAGAAGGGCAAGATCTCTCCGAAGCTGCGCCGCCCGAGCGCTGCCAGGCGGTTGCGCGGAGGACGCAGTCTGCGCCGCACAGCTCGGCTCTGCTCCTCGATTCACATACTGGTCTCTGTATTGCGGTCTTCACAGGCACGCCTACGCTGTCCTGTCTTGCCTAGGGGCCATGCCATGGCAGCCGCGTTGCGCGCGCCGTGATGCCCAGGTGTGGCGTGGCCATCACCATGCAAGGTACTGAGCACGGAGTGGGCAGGCCCTCGAGTCCGATTTACCTGTGATGGAACAAAGGAGGGCTGATTTCAATGCTGGCCGGGGCGAGCTTACCGGTGCCTCCCCCGCGGTGCAGGCACGAGCGCACCACCTGCACGTACGGAGAGAAGAGCCTTTGCTGGTCTTCTTGTGAGATACCGATGCCGTTGTCCTCCACTGTGATCACGATCATCATCTTTTGATCCTCTGGTCTCAAATCGTTCCTATGACCGTCGTTCGACCGTCGCCTCTGCATGCGCACGCGCAACCGTATGCCCCGCCCCGCCTCATCTCTCTCTCCCAAAAGATCCACAGGGCCTTCAACGGCGCCCGCACCCCCCCTCCCCCTTCCGCCCGAATGTTCTTGCCCTCCCTGCCCACTACCTTCGCGTAAGCAGCCCACATTCACTCAGTAACCCACGAGAACGGGGTTAAAATGCATCCAAAGATGGCTCCTCGAGCGTGACGCGGCCCTGGATGCGGCGCAGCCCTCCCGCGTGCGCAGCAGCAGGTGGCAGAGCGCCTCGAGACTCGAGACAATGCGGGCGCGCTGGCTTTACAGATTCACCGGCAAACCGGCCGCTCCTTGTCTGGTCAGGCGCTTGCGAGGAACGCCGGCGCAGCACAATGGCACATGCTCAGCAGTGAAGTAGAGCATGCACGAAGGCCCTGTCGCGGTTGCAGCGGGGACTCACAACTCCGTCGTCACTGGTGTAGCGCCTCCGCCCTTGCTCGTCTCCGCGGCCAGTGGTGGACGCACAGTGGTGCCTCGGCAGCTGGCCGTCGTTCAAGCTAGCGGTGGAGGTGCTCGTGCGCAAGTTGGCGCTGCTGCTGTGGGATTCGCAGCTCACACGTAGCACCACAGCACCACCCGGCGAGGTGAACTTGGCGGCGTTCGACAGCAGATTGTGGAGCACCTGCGCGAGCACAGTGTCGTCCAACTGCCCTCAGTGCTGTTGGTGGTGTGTTGCGAGAGTGTGCAGAGGGTGCTAATGGCATTGCACAAGCAGGCGAATCACGTATGCTGGGGGGACCAGGTAGATCAGGCCTAGGGCGTTACAAGAGCAGACATCTGGGCTTGAGAGCG
Organism: Cymbomonas tetramitiformis; assembly: GCA_001247695.2. NCBI lineage: Eukaryota > Viridiplantae > Chlorophyta > Pyramimonadophyceae > Pyramimonadales > Pyramimonadaceae > Cymbomonas > Cymbomonas tetramitiformis. The sequence continues at coordinate 2,796 of LGRX02006849.1, forward strand.
GCGCTCTAGCGTGCAGGTGGGGCTTGCGGCACTGCGAGAGCCGGCGTAGCAGTTTCTTGCGCTGCGAGAGCGGGCATTTGTTGTTGATGCTTAAATGCGTGATGCGTTGCGAGGGCGGCAGTAGGCCAACAAAGATGGTCCGAGTAGGGCGCCAAGAGGTGGACCTGTTGTATCCGGAACGCGTCGGCCACAACTGTGTTGGCTTTGCACAGCTTCGACGTCCGAGGATCCACCTGCGCATATAGAGGCCGTACCGGCCACCTCGTGTGAGATGTTTCAAAAGCTCGAGCAGGGCGTGCGCTTCAGCAAACCCTGTTCCAGATTGACCAATAGGTTGCTACATGCGGCCGCCCCCGCGTGGCCCATGCTCCAAAATCAGGGAGAAACACAGATTCGGATGTGGTCCCCACTTCTCACATACGGTCTGCGAGGAGAGGAGGGAAGCTGTGACTTTGAAATCGCAGGAGATAGGTGTGAGAGAAAGAGAGAGGACCTGGAAATTGAAGACAATACCCTTGGCGGAAAAGGTACCGGTCACGCCCCACACAACGCTGTGCATCAACTCCATCTGTGCTCCCGGACCCCAAACTGTTATCCAGGGATGGCGGTCCTCATGCCGCTCAGCGACCACAACCGCAGATATAGAGCAGCACATCAACGCTTGGCCATGCTCCTTCTACAGCTCGATACTGAAGGAGGGCCTGCAAGAGATGGACCTGGGGATCCCTATGTGCTGAGGAAGGGGTGTGGGGCGGGAGGCGCGAGGTCTGAAAGCTGTGCAGTGAGGAGAGGGGGGTGGTTGGGTGGCTAGCTCACTAGGTCGAAAGGGGCAGTCTGTAGTATGAGCATGCCCTCCTCGATTTTACGGAGATCGAGAACGTCATTCAAGATCCTGGTCACTGAGTCGCTTGCAGTCACCATTGCACTAATGGCGTCACCTTGGTCTGCCATCCAATTGTTGCAGCAAGTCATCCCACCGCCCCAGACAAAGAAGCGTCATCGCGCCACATGTTTCGCTCACCACCGATTACTCGGTCACTCAAGCTGAGTTAAGGCTGTGAAGCGGAGTGGTAAGAATGAAGATTTAGGCAACTCTCGATGCGGAGGCAACGGTCGCATTGGCCGCGACTCATTAAGGACTTTGCCGAAGCCTCCATTAAGAGGATATGCAGCATCACAATGGATACAAATGTGAAATTTTGAATCGTCGAGAAGAAAGGGCGAGAACACATGGCGCAATGCCGAATGACTTTCTGTGTACCTCGGGAGCTTGAGCACTTGCAATTTGTCCCCGGGTCCTGTCTATCATTGGACAGCATAGAGAGTCCGAGCGCAACCACGTTCAGCGGCACGCGGATCTCATGGAAGATGTAGGCGATGAAGCGTTTGGTTGTCTGCTTCTCGTCCTCTAAGCGCTGCCGGTTCCGTGCCTCCTGCATTTCGCAGGGATCCTCCAAGCCTTAGATCAGCGGCGAGCCTCTGCACCCTTCGATCCCTTCTTGTCCCCTCTGCACCCTTCGATCCGTTTGTGTCAATTCTGCACTTTTCGAAAAGTGTAGCCACGGCAAAGCGCTGAAGTTGTGCAGGTTGAGGGAGCGAACACTGTCCAAGGCGAAAATAGGATACTATGCAGGGGTAGTTGCTGCGGTAGCATGGCCATCGTACGGAAGCAGCTATCACGTGTTGAGAAGCCCTCACCCCGCGGCATGCACCCGTGAAGGCCCTCAGCAGGAGGAACCGGTGCGCGCAGCCGGGTGCAGTCACCAGTTCACAGTGGCAGAGAGTCGCCGCGCACTGGGCAGCGCAAGCGCCGGTGCGCGCAGCCGCCGCTTTCCGAAGGCTTCGAAACTGAGGCGAGAGGCGCACCCGCAGGCACATCTGCTGCACGTCGGACTCGTGGCGCAGTGAGCGGCTCAAAGTAGACAGCACAAAGGCTGAGCCCACGGTGAGCATTAGTGATAGCTCGATCTGCTCCAAGCCCCCCAAACCCCCCCTGTAATACGACAAACCCCCTGTAATAGGACAAGAAGTTGCTCGCGCACGCGCCCCCGGCTCCAGCCCCATGTAACCTACGCAGAAGTAGGAGAATCATGTGTGTAGAACCCCTGTGCGGAAACACCGCTGGTGCAAACATGCATCGTGTGCCGCAAGGTCACCGTGCGGAAACACCGCTGGTGAAAACATGCATCGTGTGCCGCGAGGTCACTGTGCGGAAACACCGCTGGTGAAAACATGCATCATGCCCTTAAGGTCACACGTGCAGGCTCGCTAGTGGCTGTACATACGTGTGCAGCGAGGTCACTGTGCGGAGCTCGCTGGTGGCTGTGCATACGTGCGCCCGCCAGGTCACTGTGCGGAAACACCGCTGGTGGCTGCTCCTATCGTGCGCCGCCAAAGGTCACTGTCTTGGGAAACACCGCTGGTGAAAACATGCATCGTGCGCCGCAAGGTCACTGTGCGGAAACACCGCTGGTGAAAACATGCATCGTGTGCCGCAAGGTCACTGTGCGGAAACACCGCTGGTGAAAACATGCATCGTGTGCCGCGAGGTCACCGTGCGGAAACACCGCTGGTGAAAACATGCATCGTGTGCCGCGAGGTCACGTGTCAAGAGGTGCGGCGTGTGCAGAAGCAGCGTCGACTAAGAAGCGGAGGGCGTGTGTGCTCGACACCTTTTCCCTCTGCGTGTAAAATTTGAGGTGGGGAACCACAGCCAGCGTGAGAGTTCCGAGGATGATGGCGCTCCTGAGCGCAGCGTGCTTCCAGTTCCCTTCGGCGGCGGTCATGAGCACTGTGAGGAGAATCAGCGCGGCCACGGAGGATACGGGCAAAACCCCTGCGCCCGAGAGCCATGCAAGCGCCAGTGAACCCCCCGAGTCTTCCCACGCAGCGCGAGACTCAAAGCAGTTGGAAGCGCCGCCACAAAGATACGGTCCCAAGCGCCAACGTGCAACTGCACGGTGAGGGCCTCCAGCAGATAGAGCAGCGTGTATTCGGACAACTCCGAAGACGATGCGAGGCCCAGCGTGGGGGGCACAGCTTCGAAACAAACTCGATCTTCCGGCACCCAGCGGGCCCGCTTCCGCTTCCGCGCGGAGTCTGCCACAAGACAATTCACAGGCGCTGCGCTTATTGGGGCCCCGAGCTCCCGACCACAGAGGGCATCGGTGGTGGAGCAAAATGAGCCAGGGCTCCAAGCTCCCGACTCGAGATTTTCATGCTTGACCAACAACCAAGGGCAGGTCGCCTATAGGCCAAATGGGCATGGACGACCTTCAGCCATCCTTCGGCATGCTGGCGTCGGGAGGTCTTCCTTATTCTCTGTTACGCCTCCGCACTGCACGCTCCGCTCCGGCATATGCTCAGCCGTACAGGCTTAAGAAAGTCGATTGCACTGATCCACACAGGTGACAGCCGCAAGACGCACGACGCGAGTGACAGCAGCAACACGCACGACGCGAGTGACAGCGGCAAGACGCACGGCGCGAGTGAGAGCAGAAAGACGCACGACGCGATTGACAGCCGCAAGACGCACGACGCGAGTGACAGCCGCAAGACGCACGACGCGAGTGGCAGCAGCCAAACGCACGACGCGGTGACAGCAGCCAAACGCACGACGCGAGTGACAGCAGCAAGACGCGGGCGCGGGTGACAGCCGCAAGACGCACGGTGCAAGTGGCAGCAGCCAAACGCACGACGCGAGTGACAGCGGCAAGACGCACGACGCCAGTGACAGCCGCAAGATGCACAACGCGAGTGACAGCGGCAAGATGCAGGACACAGCAAGACGCATATCACTGTATTGACACAAACGCCGTGTGAAAGTGCACCCCTGCCAGAGCAGTGATCACACTCACCAAGCCCAGTTCCGACCCGTCGCCTCTCAGAAATGTACTGCTTCCCGTGGTGAGCGGCAATAGCGGAGCCAGCGGTACAGTCATCACGTGATTTGAGCAGGCAACTCGCTTTGACAATATTCCAACAGGCCTTAATGATCCCTTAGAAGGTCGCGATGCAAAAGGCAACGAGGCCAACCCGCAGCAGCAATGCATCCACCGACGCCAGAAGGAGAGCATACCTGTTGTAACGAGTAGCTGTGGAGCAGCAATACAGGCAGCGTGATCCAGTAAAGAATGCTCAAGCGCTGCTGTAGCCGCACACGTATGTCGAAGAGAAAAAGGCTGGCCACAACCGCACTCAAGACCGGCCAAAGCACGAGCGCAGGTATGTAGACGCCGGGTAACGCGTATGACACAAGGTCGGCGGACAGCAGTAAAGTGATGATAAGGTGCACCGCCACAAACAGCACAACCTGCCCCCCAAACATGAACAGTGCTTTGCAGGTTCCCGTAAAGCTAAATCCGCATCGGGGCACCACAACACCTCCAATCCTCATACAACTCCTCGGTACCACAGTACTTCTAAAGTATGACATTTATATGGGGTGCCGTAATCCCTCCGTCCATAGACCCTGAAGGGGAAATATCAATATATATATGAGTAGGCTATGAAACGTGAGGACTGAGTGCAGGACGTAGGATGCTTCCTCTGCCAGCCTTGCAGGCCCGCCTCGTTAGCGCGGGAAACGCCACTTGGCAAGAATTGTCCGCGCGAAAACTGATTTTAAAGACTTGACCACCGCAGGGCCCGGTATACAGAAGGTTTGGGTTCAGAATATTCTACCTGCCAGTTCCGCTCTTGAATGTAGTTTTGAAAATGGGCATGTTCATCCCAGGCTTCTGCTTTGTCTTCGAAGTCCTCTGGAATCACAAATGAGAAATCTGGAGATAAATCAGACGCTTGATTCGATCCCTGATGAGTTCGGTTGAACGAATTCTGATCGGATAATTTAGTAGCCCATATATCGAAGCAACGTGTTTCAATCGAAAGCCGGACATTTATGTATTATTCCTCTCACGGCACAGACAGAGGTGTCGTCTTCTCACTTGTCTGCTGGTAGCTCGAGGGATCACCTCCCTGAGCCGTGATAAACATGACTATCTCGTGACTCTATGCACATAAGGATTTCTCAGGGTCTTCAACACCAGTTTGTGCGCTCTGCTATTCTCGTATTTCTCTACCAACCTCGGTATCCCTGCCTCATACCCAAAAGCGAATGCGCACTGTTCGACGCGCGCGCGTATATGCGTGTGCTTCTCAGCTTGTGGATTGAATTGTGATACTCGAAAGTTAGCAATCGTAGGCGTAGCAAGCGATAACTTCCTGCATCTGCATAGTTTTCTGTATGCTGGAATCCAGGTGGGACAAGTATCGCTGTACCGTCGGGAGTCTTAAAAAGTTTAGCTAACATCGTCGAACCCCTTGAAGTTGTCTCAGCCCTTTCAAGCCGCTGCGTCTGATTTTCGTTAGGATCCAATTGATTTTCGTTACAGCTGGCACGTTGGTGCTTCTGCATTCTGATACCAAAAGAGAGTGGAATGCTGCAGACTCACGAAACGGTAGAATGTCAACCCTTCTAATTTCTCCAAGCACCAGCCGTGACGACAAGTCCTTGAGAAGTCGTTGGCGCTTGAAAGGTTGCTGTCATTTCCCCAACAAGGGTATAAACCTATCGCTTGCAAGCTGCACAGTGACAAATCGACAAACAAAGAGACTTGCCATTTTACTGTTCACTGTTGGCTTCTGGGTTCTCACTGCTGAACTGCGACTCGACGGAAATTATCCATTTCGATGGTCTGACTCTGACGTGAGACATCACATCACACATGCGATGGTTACAACCGCATGTGTCCATGTGCATGTCATGTGTATGTGTATAAGACAGTCGATCTTAAAATCTTCACTAGGCCAACGTGACGTTAACCCTTTATAGTTTTAGTTAATACGACATTCCAGCCTCCTGAGACCTGGAGTCCTGGACACGTGGACAGTCCAGAACAAAGATAAAGATATCGATCTGATGTGAATCCGGTGTAGATTTGAACAGATTTACACCACATCCACAGACCGCACGAACCAAATTCCTAGCTCTATGAGCTAGTTGGTGTCACTAAAAGGAAACTCCAAACAGAAACTGTCATTATTAGAAAAAAAATGCGTGTTTGGGACATACCCCCCGATTTTGGGACACCCGGGGGAGCCGTAGGCCCCCTTGAAAGTGCTTGTTTGGGACCGAAGGTCCCAGGCCTTTGGGACATGTAGGGGGCCGCATGCCCCCAAAGCCGCAGGCTTTTTGGAACCGTAGGTCCCATGGGGCCGAAGGCCCCGAGGTTTTGGGACGTTTTGGGGGCCGTAGGCCCAAAAAGCCGTCGGCTTTTTGGGACCGTAGGTCCCATGGGGCCGAAGGCCCCGAGGTTTTGTCATGAAAGAGGAGATATATATAATGGGTATATATATATCAGTGCAGAGACGGAAACTGGACTACGTTCGGGATTTCGGATAGAGGACTAAGATGAAGATAATAAAATACCGAGGTGGTTTATTGTCGGGCGATCACGCGGGGTGGCAGGTTGCAAGTGACACTCAGGGCAAGGGGTGACACTGCGGGGACACTGACTGTCATACGTGACACAAAGTCATGTTCGGCGTGACACCACCTCACCCCGAAGGTGTGAGTTCACTTCAAGATGCAACATGCTCCCCAAACCCCAGCTAGGCAAATCCACAAGTTGTCCTAGGCCCAAAGGGACCTTTTTCAATCCATCTAGAGGCGGCTCTCCGCATGGGCGATGACCTAGACTACAAGGATTGCAAAGCTAAAGAACGTGACGATCTCCGCGTTGTGTACGAACTCTCGAGGAATTTTCGTTTGTTTTTCAACCGATGCCTGCGCTTGCCATGACCTAATGCCGGGCCTGGCACCACCAGAGCGGGCGTGGCAATGGACGTGAGGCAAAAAACGCGGTGTGGATCCTCCCCGCACATGATGGCGAAAGCAGAAAGGAGAATGGATGGCAGGGTCATGACCGATGACATATGTGTCATACATGTCATACGTGTCATACCTGTCAGACATGTCATACCATACAGGATCATGACCGATGATATATGTGTCATACATGTCATACGTGTCATACCTGTCAGACATGTCATACCATGTCATGTCATGTCATGTCATGTCGAGTCATGTCATATATTATTATGACAGTCGTCAGTACGGTCGACTATGACTGTACATGTCGTCAGATGATAAGTCACATCATCTGTCATTATTCAAGGAAAGACTTGAATGACATCTATCATCGAGAGTTCGTACGTCGAACTCGAAGATGGCAAAGCAAGATACATCTTGAAGTAACAAACAAGAACCATCTTTGCTTTAAGCATGTGCGGAACACGCATGCGCAGTATGAACGAACTATTCGTTCTTACGATACTGGTCGTTCAACCAACGTCTCGGGTTCACAACCCAATGGCGGTACCATCTATGCGATGGGAGACGTATGGTATAGATGAGCGAAGCGTTGTGCTTCAGCAGTATCTTCACACAGAAGTTCTGCACCTCATCCCGCTATTATCTGACGCTTGTGTTTGCCGTTCCACAACACAGCGTATACTTGTATTTTATATGATATATTGAGGGCTTGCTTATCTAGCCCTAACAGAATGGTATTCTTATTTAGCTCGTCAAGGCACGAACAGCACGAGAACTCAATTGTGTGCAGCGCGTAGATATCATTAATTTTGTGTTGACAGGTTGCGGAGCTTAAGCACATAAGGCGACGCACTTGAATAAATCGAATATTTGATATATCGCATATACCGCTGCAATAGCGAAGACAGTGTGCGAGATAATTGTCGCGTTCGCAGAATCGTACTCGCAGGATACAGCTGATCGCATAAACTGCACGACAAGGTGTGCATATGGCATACATCCGCGCAGCAATGAGATGTACTCGCATATATGCTTCGCAGATGTACATAAGTTCGCAAATGAGACGCGGAAGCATAAGTCATCAGCGGAATCGTTATCCGTGCGGAAAGTCATCAGCGCAGTATTACAATTTTCGTGATTGCATCAAATCGCTTTTTGTACGACTATCACATATGTCGATGCGCGATAGACTGATTCGCAGTTGGCAGCATGCGCGACAGTCGCATGTTCTCGCAGAAGTGATTCGCAGTTGGCAGCATGCATGTCAATTACATGCACGCGCATAGATGAATCGCATTTGAAAATTGTTTAGAATGATATACGGCATAGTAATCATCGACGGATTTTGATCCGTGCGTAAGTCAGCGCTCGTAACATGCGCTGATAAATGGCGACGACGATATATGCTTTTCATCAGCAGCGCGCCCTAATGCATAAAATATTTGCAGCGTGCTACGATTGCAATTTACGATGATAATGTCAAATGTTGCTACGATCAACTGTATATACATACTCACATCAAAATACTCTGCAAACAACTAATACTCGCAGGCATATTTTTGATGGATGCATGACGGACATTTGATTATTACTGCAGCACACAGCACATATTGATGACTGCACAAATATTCAAATTGTCAACATTTCATGCTTATCTGCAATATTGTGTGCAAGAGGTGTTTATCTGAACTCGCAATACATGCAGCACACACTAACATGCAGCACACATTAACATGCAGCATCTGAGTATATGCACATCCTATACTGAATGAGTGCCACACTGTAAGTTGTGCATGCATCATGTTAACAGATGTTATGTATGATCCAGCTTGATCACGGTAGCAGCTGGAATAGATGGCATCATATCACAATACATTAGACATGCACAAAAGCATACCTGCTGTGCATGCTAACTATATTCGAACCCATATAGTGTAAGGTGCCTGTTCAGTGGTCTTAACACAGTACTGTAATTAGCTCGTTATGTCCCGGTGGAGTCGAGATACTCTTTGGACCACATATCGTTCTATTGTGGATCACTGAAAGGATTGCTCACCGGAACTATATGTGAAATAGACTAGCAACTCATTTTTCTGAATGAGATTATCTTGGGATTACAATAACCTCTAACCTAATATATCATGCTAGATTCATTCAGTGCATGGTATACTGATTATCCTGCATGATAAACTGTCTGGAAATATTGTAATGTCCAGAACTTATCTTCCTGTAAGTGTGTAAAAGTGAGCACACACACACACTGGCAAAAAAGTACTAATCAATAAGTACTATACATGCACACACAATGCATTACTGTATGTATTGATATTCACTGATTCGTAGTGAATTGACCAACTTTAATATCTATCATGTACATGATAATGTGGATAACACTTCACAAACACATGTGCGTGTGAAGTGGCAGTGATGGCGATAGATATGGGAACAGATAATCCAACATGCTGAAGGGCTGGATGGAGTTATCTCCAGACCCGGAGGCAATATATTGTGCCCATGCAACAGCTGGTAACTGTTGGGCGCAGTCCATTCGCCATTCCACATATCATCGCTGGAGCAACAACAACAAGTACATTGCATAATGACAATTGATTCAGATTTGATCAGTTCAAAATGCATGTAACTCTTTCAGAGCAGTAACTATATTGACATCTGATAGAAGTTGTTGAGGACAAGCACACACATACATATGTGTCGTGTCAAACTGCTTTGATTATATAATCAAGCAATGTCCTGATATGTTTAAAATAAGAGATATCATTTTGATAAATCTTAGAGCACAGACCTATGCTCAAAACATATCATAGATTGATAAATATCACTAAAGTGGATAATCCGCTTAAGTTGATAACTCTATATATCATCAGAAAGTACATTTACTGCCATGGGTTTAAAACAGTAAAACCCAGAAATGTGATCAACCTCAGATGTTGATATGCAGAATAATTCACTTTTATGCCATGAAATTTGTCATGTGCAAAGGTAAAGTGATATGCAGTGCTTCTGTACTTTGCATTCCACACACCCACAGAGATATGTATATATGTCGCGATTATGAACGAGGGGCGGCAATGTAAGGGCTGGCGGGGCGTTGGGGTATTGCTGGGTGCTGAAATGGCGGTGTATCTCTGCTGTGGTTGAGAGTGGGGTGTTGTGAGGGATTTTGGGTTTGAGATGTGGGTGTGGCATTGGAGGGCAAGTTTTTTAAATATATTCGAAACGAAGAGGTTCGGCACCCTGTTAGGTGATACCGTTCCAGCAGGACAAAACAACACTTTGCAATTGGGCATTCACTGCGGTTCTCGTGTCGTGCGCCCAGGTCGCAGCACGAGCGGCTCCTGCGGTGAATGCCCCCAACCTGCCACAAGGCCTAGTTGGTGCCCTTCGAGCAGCCAAGCACGAGTTCACGTCAAAAATTACGAAAGAAACTGCGGGCAAAGGCGTGCTTCGAGCACACGCATGGCAAAAAGGCATGGGTCAGGCGTCCAGACCCGAGCTGGCGCGTCGCCAACCATGAATTCCCACAACCTGTCATACAGGCCCATCGGGGAATTCACCGCTGCCAACGCCCACATGGGTTGAATCCACACATAAAAACACAATGAAAACTGAAGGAAAAACATTCGGCTGCAATGCTGTCAAAAGGTTGCAGTCAGGTGTTTGGACTCGAGCTGGCGCGCCGTAAGCCGTGAATTCCCACAACCTGTCACCCAGGTCCGTTCGGGGAATTCAACGTTGCCACAGCCTGCGCAGGTCGAATTCACAAAGGTAAACATCATACAAACTGCGGGAAAAACATGGGTTCGGCTACAACCTCGTCAAACGGCAAAAGTCAGGAGTCACGGCTCGAGTTAGCGCGGCTACGGTTGTGCATTCCCAAACGCCGGTCACATACGCCGGTTTGAGCATATTCGGCAAGCAAGCCCTGCGAGGTTCGAATTCGCAAAGCAAATGGTGCAAAATATGGTACAAAAAGGCCGGGCGCATCGTGCACACACGTGAATACCGCTGAGAGTGACTGTGACGGCTCGCCGTCGCGGGTGTGAATTTATGACAACCGCAGCTTCGGGCTATCTCGCCGCTAGGCACTCAACGGGAAAAATGCCCCTCTGTGGGAATTCACGAGCGTGTCCTGAATTCGCGAACGTTTTCGGACAGCTGCGGATCTCCACCGCTGCGGAACAGCGATACGCGTGTCTATTGCTGTGCTACGTACAACATGTCAGGCGGCAACGCGCTTCTGCCACGCCGGCTCGTAGATTCGCAAAACGGGCGCGGGTCTAACTTGCACTCGCAGACTGTAGATTCAGGCTCAGATGGAAGCATGAAAAGCAGAAAGGCAAACGAGCAACGCAGGGGGCAATTCACAGATAAAACAAGCACAACGGCGCGACTTCGCACATACATCAGAGTGGCGTGCCGGCACTCTGGGGATCCGAACCAGACTCTTACAAACTGCTAGTGACAAAGCTCTCATGTGGATTCGAAGTATATGTATGCAAATATCACATTTAATACTAGGCCACAAGAGGCAAATATCACTATACCGCAGAATGGTTTTGAAAGGTTCGGATCTAACTTTTCGAAAGCAGAGCTAGCTAAATACTCAAGCGAGCATAGTGAAAGTCCGTGAATGCCATTGTCGTTTCGGATGCCCTGTGACCATTGGTTCCCAGTGACAGCGGCGTTTGGTGTCAACGCGCGCTTGCGTTTGCCCTGTCATGCATTGCCGAGACGTCATGTGTGGTCGTGTCGTGATGTCACTTCGCGTGATGTCGTGCTCGACGCTCTGCGGTTCTCGCGGATCGGCACGGGCTGGTCGCGGCGACGTCGATGTAGCGCTTGGCGAGGCGTCGTGCATGATTTAAACTGGGAGGGCGATCTGAGCAGGAGGGTGAACGTGATATGCTCCGGGCGCTCGAGCGGACAATGAACTGGGGTAGGACCGTGGCTGAGGGGGGAATGACAATTACTGAAAAAGGGGGTCATGGTTGGGGCGTTTGCTGTCGGCTGAGACGGGCGCGATGGGGGCAAATGCGGTGGGGTCTGACATGGGCTGCGGTAGCGTGACTAAATATGGGGGGTGTGACAGGCCTTTCAGGGGTGCCCGAGGGCCCCCTTCTAAGCGTGTTCATAGTGGCATATATATATATATATATATATATATATATATATATAGCCAAAAACGGCCAAAATGGGTAAAATCCGTTTGCGATAGATTTGAAAATTGAAAATCGGACCCTATTTTATTTGATAATATGATTTTATACCTATTGAGGTATGAGAAAATCATAATGACACATGTCATATCTCGTGTAACACCCTAGATAGCAGGTGTGGAATATGTAGGGGTATACATATAGGCTGTAACACTAAATGCGTCAAAATGCTGTACGTGTAATTTTTTGAAAATTTCGGATTGATTTTTTTTGCTAATATGAATATTTAGCTATCAAATAACAATCCCTGATTTACGCAGCATGTGTAACACCCTGTAACACCCTAAAAACTGAATGTGTGTGTCAGGGGTGTAACATACCTCCTGAAAACCACGTAACATTCAGTATGGTATTAAATGCAGTTTTGCTTTAAAATGGTTGCAAAATAATTATACTGCTTTATTTTTACCTATTTTAGGGTTACTGATACCATGTAACACCCTAATCACATTATTGGGTATATGGGCCACGGTAACCTAACATGCCCTGAAATGCCACTATATATTCGATAAACTTCGTGTTTGGCATAAGTATATCATGCTGTAATCGACACAGGCGTGATGATATATCGGGCAACAACCCTAAAACTGTAACAGATGCTTCCTATATGGAATGCATGCTATTTATGAGGTACAGGCAATTGACAACTGCCTTATATCACACACTTCCTTGAGGGGGGAAGAAGGTGGATATATATATATACCTACCTCATTATTATGTACTACATGTATGTAAACATACAGATATACCATATATATATATAAATCACACACACTCAGTTAGTCGATTAGCTGAAGGTATTTTTGTGCTGTGTTTTGTTTTTAGATGGTTGCACTCGAAGAGGAAGAGCCAGAGATTCCTAATATCGACCAGATCCATCGACATGGTTTTTCGACATTCTTGGTTCATATGATGCATTCAGCCGGTTTAAAGTCCCGAAATGGATCGCTGGTTATGCCGACACACAAACCAGATATGACCAGATAGGCTACTATGACAACATCAGTCGTATGAAGCCAGACATGAGCCGATTTAGGGATCCAGCCAATGAGCCTCAGGAACCAGAAAATGAGTTCACAGAAGATAATCCTCCGATGGTTTTTACAGATCCAGATACAGATTCAGTCCCAGCACCAGCTCCACCTAGTTTGGTCCCAAAGGTGAAAATGACACCACCTAGGGAATTCAAATCAGGACAGGACGCAGAAGTCTGGTTGGACACGGTGGACAGATATTTCCAGTTCACCTATCCTGGAGTCAAGGATAAGGACTTGATTACAGTGTTTCTGACTCTTATTCAGAACAACGACAGACACTATTTTCAGGTCTTGGCACAACAGCCACATGCCACCTATGAAATGGTCAGACAGACATTCCTCAGACAATTTGGTAATCCTCACAAGAGATCAGTAGCCAAGAAACACCTTATGGCACTGTCTCAAGGAACCCAAACCTTTGCAGATTATTTGCGCACATTCACATCACTGGCTTCTCTAGCAGCAGTTGATTTGAACGATGTGCTAATAAAGGATAGATTCGTCACCAGTATGGATCCAGATCTCCGCAGACAGTTCCAACTCAGATTCCTGACAGAACAGCAAAGGAATAATCTGTCGTGGCAAGAAACCACACAGATACTGCTTGATTTGAATTATGTCATTCATTCAAAGCAGTCAGAAACCCTTCACTATCGGGGTCAGAAGGAGCAGTCGTCAGGAGGTCCAGCCAAGAAGGACAAGGACAAAGGACGTGGCCAGAAGCCATATGACAGATCCAACAGAAATCGGAATCAGAATCAAAGTGGCAGCCAGAACTCCAATCAGAATCGGAACAAGGGAAAAGGTGGAAAAGGCAAGGGCAAAGGAAAAGGGAAATCACAGAATCCTCAGTCTTGCAATCGTTGTGGTCGTGTTGGTCACATCGAGAAGGATTGTTATTCCACCAAGACCCCAGATGGAAAGGAGATCAAGGGTAAGCCACCAGCTCAGAGTCCTTTCCAGAATCGGAGACAGCAGCAGCAGAATCAGGGTGCTAAGGATGGGTCCGGCAAACTCATCAATACGATCAACACCTTGGTTAAGGAACTGAAGAGTCAGCACAGCATCAATGCAGCAGTTGCAACTCCAGCTCCAGTTCCAGCTTCAGCTCCAGCTCCTCAGGGAAACTCTCAGGGTACTGCACAGGTACCAGTGTTGAGAGCACCCCCAAGATAAATCAGCCTGAAGATGCCACTGAAGCAAGTGGCCGGGTTGAGAGTATCTCAGAAGAAGTCCTTTCCAGTCTGACATTGCAGTTTCAGCAGATGGACACTCCCTCAGAGCACATCGCACAGATGCAGTCTCAAACAGCACAGCTGAAATCACAGAAGAAGCTGTTGTTGTACAAAGGGAAAGTATATGGACAGAGTACTCACATTTTGGTAGATCCAGGAGCCACATCGTCTTTCATTGACAGACAGTTCGCTGCTCAGCTTGGTATAGCACCCACAGACTCTTCATCGTTTTCAGTGGGATTGGCTGGAGGAAGCCAACTACCATGCACATCCTATCTTCCCAAAGCTACATTTACGCTGGGCAAGTATAAGGATACAGAAGATTTCTACATCATTGACATGAAACCATTCACTGTCATTCTGGGTCAAGATTGGTTGGAGAGGAGAAATCCACACATTGACTTTCAGACCAAAAATCTGACGATCACTAGGAAGCATTCATCAGGCTCCAGTATTCGCACAGTATTATCCAGAGTTGAACAGACTCCAGGCTCAGATGACCTTCCTGAAATGGAATTGGTCAGCGCCACCACCATGAGAAAGCACCTTCGTCGTATTCGATCCAGTGGTTCGGCTGAAGAAGCCGTAGCTTATCTCTTCTTTCTCTCAGAGGTCGACGGTGAACTGGTCTTTACAGCATCAGACACAGACATCACTATGGAAGACCCCGAGGTCACAGCAGCACGTGATCAGATGAGAGAAGACTTTTCAGACATATTCCAGGAGGATCTTCCAGCTGGTCATAGGCCAGAACGGTTTGAAGGTGGTTATCATCAAATCAACATTGAACCTGGGCACAAGCCACCATCGCAGCCAGTACGTACCATTCCAGTACCCATGATGGAAGAACTCAAACGACAGATCATCAAATATGTCGACTTGGGTATCCTTCGTCCGTCATCATCTCCATATGGATGTCCTATCATTTTCGCTCCTAAGCCAGGTGGGAAGTGGAGGATGTGCTGTGATTATCGAGCCCTTAATAACATCACAATTAAGGACACGTATCCATTGCCACCTCACGACACCCTTCTTGAACAGCTAAAGGTGCACGATGGTTTAGCAGATTTGACTTCAATCAGTTTTTCCATCAGATCCCTATACATCCAGATGACATTCACAAAACAGCTATTCGCACCAGATACGGTTCCTATGAGTGGACAGTCATGCCTTTCGGATTGACCAATGCTCCTGCAACAGCTCTACGTGTAGGAAATCGGGCATTCTTCGACTTCATCTATCGGTTCCTTGTCATTTTCATGGACGATACCATCGTATACAGTCCGGATTTTGACAGCCACGTGAGTCATGTCCGACAGTTTCTCCAGCGTTGCAGAGAACACCAGTTCTTCATCAGGCCTTCCAAGGTGGAGTTGTTCGTCAGATCTATAGACTTCATCGGACATCACATCTCTGAAGCAGGCTTGTCCATCATCGAAGACAAAATCCGAGCAGTTATGGCAATTCAGCCTCCAGTGTCTTATGGTCCTACCGTTGGAAAACAGCCTCTACGCCGTATGGCTAAAGATGGCAAGTCATCCCTTCGGTCATTCTTGGGCATGGTCGGTCAATTCAGGAGATTCATACCAAAGTTCTCCAAAGTTGCCGAGCCGCTCAATCGTCTCCTTAAAGATAATGCAGAGTTTGTCTGGGAATCTGAGCAGCAGCAGGCATTTGATAACCTCAAAAGTGCCATCTGTAACGCTCAAGTACTACAGCTTCCAGATCAGAAACTGCCATCTATTATGGAGGTCGATGGATCAGGCACACACGTTGGTCAAGTGATACTCCAGGATCAAGGAAAATGTATGAAGCCATGTGGCTATCACAGCGTCACTCTATCCGATACACAGAGACGTTGGCCTATTCCTGAGATCGAGCTATTTGCCATTGTGGAGGGCTTCCGATTCTTTCGCCACATCTTGTTGGGAGCTCCTGAGACCATTGTACGCTCAGATCATCAGCCACTGGTTTATTTCCAGTCCAAATCCACACTGAGCCCCAAACAGGCAAGGTGGTTGGATGAGCTCTCCGAGTACAACTTCCGTATTGAGCATATTGCTGGCGATAAGAATAAAGTCGCAGATGCACTCACTCGTATCTCTGCACTTTTTGAACTCACTGATTGTCTTCAGCACATGGACATCAGCGAAGTCATGCCATCTGCAGATCCTACATTCATTGCTCTTATATCTTCTTCATCAGCTCATCAGCTACACGACATCATTATATCCGAATATGATCGTGATACATTTGCACAAACTATTTTGGCTAAACTGACATCATCGACTTCATCACAGTCAGTCAGCAGCTACAGCTTCGAGCTCATTCAGGGGTTGATCTATCGTAAGACCATATATGGCAGACAGCTGTACATTCCACCAACAGCTAAAGTCCCCACAGATGACGGTGAGATCACACAGCTTCGCCACATTCTCCTTCATGAGTGCCACTCAGCCACTATTTCTGGTAATGTAGGCAAAAATCGCATGCTTCATCTTCTGCGTAGCCGGTATTATTGGCCAGGAATGACAACGGCAGCCATCAAGTACATTCGGGAGTGCCCCGTTTGTCAGCGCCAGAAAACGAGGCGACACAAGCCGTATGGTCAGGCACATATACGATATTCCGTGCCTAAGACAAAATGGCTAGATGTATCTCTTGATTGGATTACTGACCTGCCTATCACCACTAATGGGCACGACAGTATATTTGTGGTGATGTGCCAATTTTCTCATCGCTGTCATCTCATTCCCTTCAGCATGACCTGGACAGCTCAGCATACTGCTTCTATATACATGCAGCATATCTTCAAGCTCCATGGTCTTCCGAGGAACATCATCTCAGATCGAGACCCCAGATTCACCTCTACATTCTGGCAGACACTGTGGAAATCTGCTGGTACGAGATTGCCCATGACGTCCTCACACCATCCACAGTCGAATGCAGCCAATGAGAGGAGCCATGCCTTCATCGAGGATATCCTCAGGTACTTTCAAAATTGTTGATGAACAAGTGTACTTCGGACGGTTATCAAATACAAAGCTCTTGATAATACTCTTCTTGAGGTCAGGCAAGAATCACCACTTATCAAGTTATCTTATCTTATATGCAAGTAAAACTGAGTTATCCACAGAGTTATTTAGCACAGAAAATTGTATCTCTAAAACAGAATAATATTGACTTCGAGAGCCATACTCATATACTCTCTCATCAATTGTTGTTCTAGAATCTCTCCTTCAACTCTGCACCAATCACAGCTCACTAATGACAGGGCCTACATTCTACTCCTACATTAGTGATCTCTGCCGGCCAATCCTATCGCGCCACACTACTCAGTCTTGGCCTTTTTACGACGGGGCGCTTCCTCAGGGTCACTGTCGTCATCAGAGCCCCCGTCGGCAGGATTCGTGGTCAGCTTCCTGTCCTTGATGTCCTCAGACTGGTCAGGCTGCCCAGGACCGTGGATGCTCGTCTCGAACTTGTTGGCATCCGTGGGTGTTTCCTCGGCAGTCACCTCAGCAGCACCAGCTCCACCCTCCTCGTCATCATGAGCATCAGGGCTGGTGGGACTGTAGCAAGGATACGAGATGTCACTCAGAATGTCATCCAGGTCGGGTGGGGAATCATCCACCCCCGGGAGCAAGACCGCCTCCGTCGTCCGGCTCCTCTTCCGGCTCAGGCGTTGGCGCCTCGAACACATCTTCCAGCTCCGGTGACCGTGGTCGGCGCCCCGTATACGGGATGCCGCGGTACGGCTCGTTGGCCGCCAAGTTGGACGCGCGGATCTCCTCGATCTTCCTGCGGAGGTCATTCTGCCACGCGATCATTTCCCTCATAGAATCGCGGGCCTCTTGAATGGCCTCTCGCGTAGCAGCCAACTGCTCGCTCACTCGCCGGTGCTGCTCATTCAGCATCCTCTGGTTATACCAGGGGCTGATCCGCAGTCCCGTCTGGCGGCGAGGTAGCCTGGGCGCGTGTCCCGCCCAAGGGGTGCCACCGGCGACGCCACCGGGTACTGCTGGAATGGGAAACTGCTCCTCGGGCGAGCGCTCTCTGGTCGCGGCCGAGGGAGTCGCCTCCCCAGCTCCAGCTGCGGTAGTCAGCTCTGCTGTCGCGGTCACGCCCGGCCCTCGAGCAGAAACCCTGTGCGGCACCAACTGCTTGCGCCCACGCTTCCCGCCACCGCGGAAGGCTCCTGTCACAACTCCTCCCCTCTCATACTTTTAGAAGCTTCACAGAAAAGATGAGACTTCCTGCTGCAGAGCTGACACTCATCAGGGTTAAGGACAAGATAAGGGTCGCACGGATCCTTTGTGCTCGAAACTCAAATCCTTGAACAGGTGTCTCAGGAGTCCAGCGGGTATTGGATATACTGTCGCAGCCTGTCCCGCTCCTGGTTGGTCCGGGTGAGGTCCCAGTTGCGCTGTTCCCGGGTGTACTCCGAGACACTGTCTATGGATGCACGGAGTCTCGTTGGTGCAGTGTAATAAGGGTTCCTCAGGAATAGTGGATGTCCAGATGCAAGTGGGCTTCCGATATGAGGCTCCGTACTGACAGTAGGAACACGCCAAAGGGGGCGGCAGTTGACGCATTACTGCGCGGAACCGCAACGCGAAAGGATACCGCCCCATAGGGTTTTCTATGAACCAGTGCCTGGGTTGCAATCGATCAATTATCATGAGAGTCCTACGGACACATGCATCAGCCTCCTTCAGCCGCCTGACTCCTGTGGTCTTGGCTTGACTGTATTCTGTGCAAGGAGGGCTGGCCCAGATCACATCAAAGTGTCGCGCAGGGTACTGCTGAAAGTCCCAATGCAGAATGTCTACGGTGTGAGTAGGCTGCCAGCGACTCTCCTGATCCACTGTCACTACTTCACATTGAGGGTACAACTTCAGGAATTCTTTCTCCACCGAGCCTGTTCCGCTGAATAGGACTAAAATCCGGCAAGGGGGTTTCATTTTCTGTGGGGCGAGGTCCTGAGCGCAGAGGGCGGTTACGAAGGCTTGTTCGGATGGGTCGAAATTTTCCCAGGGGAGACTCGCAGCTCCTGAGGAAATGTTTTCTCCTAGGATTTGGTTCAGAGTGAGGCCCTGCTCCATGGAAGGCAAGACCCTTTTGCTGCGCCCCGACTTCCTCCGCTCTCGCCGGGACTGCTCCCGCTGGCTGGCTTCCTTCCTTAGACGAGCTTCTTCGAAAAGAGCCAGCTGCTCCAGCTTCCCTCCGTAGTTGAGATCCTCCCTAGTCTTCCACTCATCATGAGCTTCAGAATATCCTGTCCATCTGACCTTGAATTCCTCACGCTCCTTTCCTCGCAGGACGCGGACTCGGCGAGCTAGGATTTTCTCCACGTGCGTCTGAGCCTGTCCGTCTACAATTACCTTTGCAGGTATAGGAGTCTTGCCTCGGATGGCGAAGTATTGGTCACCACTGGTGCATGCTTTTAAGCGATGCTGAGCAAACACATCGTGGATTCTCCGTTTCGGGGGTAGCTTGAGTCTGTATGCCACCGGGGCTCCTCTGTCTATCTCTGGGAGTTCTGCCTGCTGATCGCTGTAGAACCGTTCTAGAACTGGGAGGGGTCCGTGCCACCGAGCCTGTAGTTTCCTAAAGGACTGCTTATCCATGATGTTCTCCGTCAGGTGTTTGGCTTCCACCCATACCAGATCTCCTACTTGAAAGGTTTGCTGGGAATGGCGCAGGTCAAATTGAGCGCGCTGTCTCTGTTGGGCTTGTTCCAGCTTGACTCTAGCATCCTCCAGTTGGGCCGCAAACTTACTAGCCATCTCATGAGCTGTTCCTACTCCACCCTTCCTGTGACTGGAGGGTTTCTGAGCAGCTTGCACGAATAGGTCTAGCTGGGAGAGCGGGGAGTGTCCGAGGACTAACTCAAAAGGAGTAAAGCCGGTGACGTCACTCCTGGTGTCATTGATGGCGAACTCCACGTTGGGACACCAGAGATCCCAGTCTGCTGGGTTGCAGCCTACGAACGCACGTAGCATGTCCTCTACGACTCGATTGGTGTGTTCGGCTTGTCCATCTGACCGGGGGTTGTATGGAGTGGTGGCTGCGACTTTAGTTCCCATGAGTCGCATGAGCTCCTTCCACATGGCATCCTGAAACCGTGGGTCTCGGTCAGAGACGATCTTCATAGGGGCTCCGTGGTGCTTCCACACGTGCTCGAAGTAGATTCTGGCGACTTCAGATGCAGAATTGTCCTGGAAGTTCATGGGAACTACGTGGACCATTTTGCTGAGTTTGCACGTGAACGTCGCGAACGCATCGTGTCCTCTGGAAGTTAAAGGGAGCCCTGTGACGAAGTCTACGCTGACTACCTGCCATAGGCGGACTGGAATCGGATGGGGATTGAGGAGTCCATCGGGGTAGGAGTTCCGAGGTCTGACCGCTTGACAAGTAGTACACGAAGCGACCCATCTTCCCACATCGCCGGACGCTCCTTTCCACCAAAACCGTCTGAGAACCCGCTCGAGGGTTTTGTCTCTGCCAGCGTGCCCTGCTGCCACAGACGCGTGAGCATTCTGAAGCACGATTTCTCGCAGTGGGGAGTCCTCTCCGAGTACTAACTGATATCTACCCATGGTAACCCGCCACAGGACTTCTCCGATTACGCAAAAGTCCCGGGTTCGCTGATGAGGGGCGTTCAGGATTTCTGCTCTTAATTCCTTCAAAGGTCCGGGACGAGAGTATTCAGCCCGGAGAGCTTTAAGGAATTTTTCTCCGGAGACTGACGAGTCTGAATCTCGGAGCTGGGCGGCCTCCCCACTTCGGACTATGGGTTTTGGAGGAGGGGTAGATCGGATCCTGGCCACTCTTTGATTGGCTGCTGGCGCGTACACAATCAGCAAGGGCCAAGGCAAGTCTAGACGGACCCCGTCAGGTGTTTCAAACATCTGGACAGGTTCTCCTTGTGAGTCATGAGTAGGGATGATGTACTCTATCCTCATGCCTGCAGCCCTAAACAGTCTTCGCCAGTGAGGCATTCTCGACTGGAAGTCCGGCAGTACAAAGACTGCAGAAGTGTGTTCCGGGCCTTGCCTCCATTCGTCCACATATTTACGTAGGACTGCCTCGATGGTGAGGTGACAAGATGAGAAAGGGGGGTTGCACCAGACATTCAAACCTCTCCACTTTTCCTTAAGACAATCGGTCCAAAATCGATTGACCTGCCTGTTTCTTCCTCCTATGTCGCAGCAAGCGTCGACTTCGAAAGGTCCGTATTCCTTTTCCAGAAACTGAAACATGTCCTGACGTAGCTTCCAGTCTTGACGGTCACTGTGATCCGGGGTGGAAGTGAGGGTTTTATCCTTGGCATGCCTCTGGTTTCGGGTTATAGGGGCTAAAGAGGCTCTGGAGAGCTGTTCCTGAGTTGCCTCATACTCCTTTTCAGCCAGTTGGAGCGTGTCCATGGCGTCTAGCCATAGGCCAGGGGAGTCGATACAGTTGAGGGAACCTTGCGAAGAGAGAATGCTCGCAGCAGGTCCCTTTTTGTTCTTGGTCCGGTTAGGATCTACAACGCCAAGGGGAGTTCTGCCTTGCTTGGATTCTCTTCCGGTGGTCGGGCGAAAGGCTTTGGCAGAACCGCCAGGGCGTTGAGGTTTCCCGGATACAGGGTGTACATATCCTGCCTCTACCAGACCTTCCCGAGCCGAGACCTCCTTGTAGTCAGGTCTACGGGATAGGGCGTCAGGGACCCATAACAAGGCTCCAGGGATGTACTCCATTTCAGGGACTCCTACTTCCACTAGATCCATATACCAACGGGCTTGTCTGCGACTGAGGGGTTGCCCTGGAGACATTAACCAGACGAGAGGCTTATGATCCCCTTGCAGGCGGAACTCGGTAAAGATTAAGTAATGCCTCCATGTTTGCGTGGTACAATGGTGTAAAGCACACAACTCCCGCTCGCCAGCATGATAGTTCTGCTCGGCTCCTGAAAACTGTCTGCTTTCGAAGGCAATGGGCCGCAATCCGTCACCCATATCCTGCATGAGGACTCCTCCTAAGGCCACTCCACTGGCGTCTGTCTGAACTATGAACGGATGTGTTCCATTCGCAGCTGCTGTCATATCGGGCAGCGCTAGAGTGGGGGCTTTTATGAGAGCTTGCTTAATTTCCTCGAAGGACCATTGCTGCAAAGCTTCCCATTTCCATGCAACGTCACTTTTGGTGAGCTGCGTGAGAGGCTGAGCTAACTCTGAGAATCCTAAGACGTACTTCCTGTAATATCCTGCTAATCCCAGGAACTGTCGAACGTGAGTGGCGTTCTCCAGAGCGGGCCAGTCGCGGATGGCTGCGATCTTGTCATGTTGGGGTCGACTTCCCTCGCGAGACACAACGTGCCCTAAAAAGCGAATCTGGGTCTTTAGCAATTGACACTTAGACTCCTTCAGGTATAATCCATTTTTGCGACACGTTTCTAGGAAGATGCGTAAATGTTCGTAATGTTCTTCCAAACTAGAGGAGAATAAAATACAGTCGTCTATGAACACCCGAACAAAGTTCAGGTGTCCTAGGGCAGCCTGCATCCTGCGCTGATAACAGGAGGGAGAGTTCGCCAAACCCATAGGCATGACCAGCCATTCATACGACCCGTAGTGGGATGTGAAGGCCGTTTTCTCAACATCCTCAGGCGCCATTGCCATCTGCCAGAATCCATCTACCGCGTCGAAAGACGAGAAATATTTGGCTCCGTGCATCTCATCAAAGAGTTGCTGGATGTCGGGCAGTGGGTACCGGTCCTTAACAGTTTGACTGTTAAGAAGCCGGTAGTCGATGACTAACCTCAATATGTGAGGTTTCCCAGGCTTTGGAACCATGAGACAAGGGGCAGCGAAAGGGCTGGAAGAAGGGCGAATGTACCCTTTGCTCAGGAGCTCATCCAACCTTTCCCGCAACTGAGTTAACTCTACCATGGACATTTTGTAAGGGCGTTTGTTTGGGGCTGCTCCATCCCACTGGGCTTGCATGCGGATGTGAGCAAAGTCCTCACGCTTCAGGTCATCATAGTGGGGTAAAGTTTCCCTGATGACCGAAGGTTTGAAGTTGCCGCAACGCTGTTCAAACTTTTCTCGCCACTCGGGGGTAACATCCGCGTCTGGTAGGTCCTCGTCAGTGGCGACTGCGGAGAGCATAGAACTTCCTATGGCTGGGGTTGCAAAAACCAGCAGCACATCATGAGGAAGTCCCGCCGGGTCGCTCCTACTGCCACTGTGTCTGCGGCGGTATGCCTTTATCTCCTTAGCAGCCTGTGCCGCGGAGAGCATGACAATCGGTTCCAGGGCCATGGCAAACTTGGCCTCTTTCGGAGAGGGACTTTTCCCTGGAGAACATCCAGCTATGCTTACTGGTTTGTTCTTATGGTGGAACTTGACAGAGCCCCATCCGGAGTAGTCGAGCGTCACAGGGGAAAGGGATCTCAGCCATTTTCCTCCAAGAACAATGTCTACTTTGATTCCCAAGGGGAGGACCCGCATCTGGACCACTTCTGAGTATGTTCCCACAGAAGTTTCTGCGGTTAGTTTCCCAAAAGCGACCTGCGAGGAAGTTTGGACGGATCCGTCTGCTAAAGTGACATTCAGAGGGTCTCCATTGTCCCTTACCGTAAGGTTGAGAAGATCAACACATTTGGTAGACACGAACTCTTCTGATGCTCCGGAGTCTACTAGCACTCTTACTCTACGTCCTTTGAGGCGGGCCCAGAATACTAATAACAGGGGCCCTTCATCATCTCGGGCTGCAGCCAGCTGACTGCCGTGGTCCCAGATAACCTGACCGTCCCTTCTCAGATGGGCGCACAGAGCGTTGCGGGCATTCTGGTGTATTTTGGGTGAGGCTGGTACCCGCTTCTGTCGCCGCGAGGTGGCAGAGCTGGGGGCTGCGGACTGGGCTGAAAGGGGAGGTCCGAAATACCATCCTCCTTCCTCTTCTTCTCTTTGGCGTAAGGCTTGCAACTTCTTTCTCACTGCTTCTGCTCTCACCCTTCGCTGCTCTCTTCGTAGGGTGCGACTCCCTACTGCAAGGGGATAGGAAAGAACTTCGGAACACGGAGAAATGGAATTCTCCGGCGGGGTAACTGTCACGCACTGGGCTTTCGCAGCGGGGTCAGGATCATGAATGGGAGAGGTCTCGAGGTTCGCAGCACCCGATAGGGGGATGTTTCTCTTGGGCAGTTCCTCCTGCTCTACTCCTTCAGGGATGATGGCCAGCCGTTTTCTGGTTCTGGAGGTCCATTGAGCTTGCAACTCCTTATCAGGGGTTTCTGCGATGCTGGCTAGGATGGTAGGTTCGACTGCTTCCTGAATGGTATTCAAGGGGGTTGGAGTAATAGGTAGGGTCATGGCCGCAGACTGAAGATGGGAACGCATCATCCTTTGCGTCAGATTCAGCTCATCCAGGTCTTCATCATCTTGCGACGAGAGCCCCAGAATCTGTGGCTTGGATGAAGGAATTTGGACTGCGAGATAATCCTTTGCGGAGGAGGGAGTAAGAAGATAGTCCTCCGGTAAGGTTTCTTCTGGCGCAGGAGTTGCTATGGGGCTGGGACTGGCCCGTTGGGCGGCAGTCGCTTTCTCTGCTTCCTCTCTCTCTCGCTGCCGATACTGATGTACCCGAAAGAGACTACACCAGGTGTCCGGGATTCCTACGTCTCCGCCGGTGCCGGGAATGGTCCCGCACTCAGTTTCTAAAGTTATGCAAACTGCTTCCTCGGTAGCTGTCAGGTTCAAGGAAAGATGACCGTGCCAGCGGTTCCACCGACTGCGGTATCTCTTCCAACCTTCGGGTACCCACGAGTCTACCTTGGCGTGACCTTCGGAGGTCAGGGCTGCCACCGCCACTTGCTCTGGGTGAGTGAGTTCTCTCCAGGCCCTCACTCTATCCTCTATGGAGTCTGCACTCTGTCCTGGAGGCTCGTCTCCTAGTTGCTGTACCTCTACTTCCAGAGCTGCTTTCTCCCTTATTACGGACTTGGGGGGTCGAGGTCTGGCAGACCGTTTGCGGTGCGTCTGCTGCGAGGGCGCAGAACTGGGGTACTCTCGCGAAGACTGCCACTGGGAAGGGCATGCAGCCGGTCGGGAAGATGACGGAGGAACCTCATGGCGAAGTTTAAAAGGTGGTGCGGGTTTGACTGACGCACTCCTCTCCTCCCCACTGTCGTCGTGG
Source organism: Cymbomonas tetramitiformis (assembly GCA_001247695.2). Lineage (NCBI taxonomy): Eukaryota > Viridiplantae > Chlorophyta > Pyramimonadophyceae > Pyramimonadales > Pyramimonadaceae > Cymbomonas > Cymbomonas tetramitiformis. Next base: position 28,324 of record LGRX02006849.1, read on the forward strand.
GGTTCCTTCCGAAGATTCTGCTGTCGGACTTTTCCCTGAATGCGCTCTCGCAACTCCTGCATACGCAAGGCTAGGGGCCGTCGGGGCACCCGATGGCGGGGAGGGCGTTTCCAGGGGGGAACAGTTGCAGCTGACTGCGAGTGTAATAGGTCTGGGTGATTAGTCTCCCACTGCACCTCCTCTGTGATGACAGGAGAGGGACCTTCTGCTGAGTGTGAGCGGTCAACGCTGAACTGCTGAGGAGGTTGCGCAACCTCCTCAGGTCCTAAGCGTGTTCTCCGCTTCCTTCTCCCAAGATTTATTATTGGGTCATTCTTCTGTCTCCTTCGACGGTGTCGGGACTCGCGGTGATGGGTCCGGCGATCCTCGTCGGTGGACAGGTTGGAGAGATACAGGGCCTCATCCTCGAAAACGGGTTTCCTTTCGGGGGGGGCTCTCCTGTTTCTCATCCAGATCCGCTGGCTCGTACCAGGTGTCGCCTATTTTAATTCCGCGTTGCCAGGTGCGACCCCATCCCTGCGGCCGCAGGAAGTCTATGCCTATGGGATTCTGGGGTCCGCGCCTTTTCTTGGCGAACGCGGTCGCCTGGGGCCAGGGACGATTACCTAGCCCCAGCGTACGGCGTTTCACTGCCGGGGGTCCTCCTCTTCGGATTCCGCAGAGGACGTCTCCGCGGGAGACGCTGCGGACGCCTCCCCGGCTTGAAAAGCCTCCAGGGCTTCAGCCTCATCCTCTAAGTCCTCCATGTCTGCTTCCAATGCTGCTACCTGAGCCTCGTTCTTAACTCTCCGTTGGGCCAGTCGGTTGGGGGCATCGGCCACCCACTGACGCTTGCGCCCCTCATGCGGACAGTCTCTCCACAAGTGGTTTTCCGCGCCACAGACGAAGCACTTTCGGGGGGGCCGAGTTAGACTCGAGGCTCCAGTGACAGCGTCCTGAGCGCGGAGGTCTGCAGAGTGGGGCTCCTCTCCTTCATCCTCTGATTCCTGAACTGCGTTCAGACGGGCTGGCGTCCTTCGTTGAGAAGTATTCCACGAACGGCGCCTGTTGCCCGAAGTTTGGACGGGGGAAGGGGAAGGTGCTGCTGGCAGGCGGGAGAGCTCGCTTTTCTCCAGTTTAGTGGCGACTGTGATCACGTGCTGAAGAGCTGTGGATCCAGGGTGGCGAGCTTCCCAGAGGTGAGGCTGGATGATGTCCAGTCCATCCTCTGTCAGTCTGTCCATTACTGCCTGTTTAAGATGCAAACCTGACCAGTACTGGTACAGCATCTGGTTGACAGGAATGGATGGACATCCTTTCACTGATCCTGCTAGGAGCTCCGTGACATCCCACCATCCGGTGAGGCGGGTGCAGAAGAGACGCGCTGACTCCTCGCGACGCTGAGTCATCCGGCTGACCATTCCCAGTCATCATTCCTGGGGGGTGCTCTTTATCCAACTCTGAGGGTCCTGCGAACCTGACCTCTTGTGAAGGCTTGGATGCAGGTTCAGAGTCCTTGCGAGCCGACGCTGGGGCTTGCTCCTTGGACAGGGAACGGAAGATATATTCCTCCGAGCCTGAGAGGGCGGCCCATACCATGCGGCCGAACTCTTCGTATTCCTCCATCTCAGATTCCAGCGTGGTGGGAGGAATGTTAGCCCACACATAAGCAGGGTAGCGACGGTGTCTGGGCCCTACGCGACTTTCCGCGGTCCGGCGCGCGCTTTCCGCTTGGTCCTTTTTGACGCAGAGCGCGAACGCTTCTCCTTGATCCAGACCTTCCAGCCGCAGTGGGGTGCGTACGGGTCCTTGCGCTGCGAGGTCTCGAATGTCCAGTCCGATGTGACTCAGGGTCGCCCAAACTCGCTCTAGGACATTGTCCTCTTTTCCAGGAGACGAACTGGTGGGAAGGCGATACATGGACGAACTGGTGCTACCGGGACTGGTTGTAATGATCCCGGAGCGCGTGAGCCATAGCGTATCTCCTTCCAGAGTCCACACAATGACATCTAGTCGCGACTTGCTATCCGCCAGATCCGAGGCTGGAGGCGATGGTGGAGGAGATGTCTTGGAACCGGAGGAAGAGGACGACGGCGGACCGGGGACTGAGGCGGCAGGTTCCAGGGGGTCGGGAAGGGCCAGTGCGGGTTGAGACCCGACATTGGAAACTGACCCGTCCGTGGTGGGGGCTCCAGACGCAATGGATTGCGACTGCAGGGAGGCGAGACTCAGTAAAGAGAGTTTGCGCACTTCCTCCTGCAGTGCGGCGAGGATGTCTGAGGTTGACTGGGAACTCGTGATGGTTCCTGCTGGCGGCTGAGTCCCAGAGTCGCCTAGAGTGAGGAGCGGAGGAGCTTCCCTCGGTGCGGAGGTGTGGTCCGAGCTGTCATCCGGTGAGCGGAATGTCACAGGGATAGATGTGGACTGACTCGTTTGTTTGTGATATGCGCTGACGCCGTCGAGCGGCTCGCGATAGGCGCGGAGGAGCCAGCTCCGGGTCTCCAGTGGATGCACTGCGAACTGTGTAAAACCGACCTGATGCGGCAGGAGGGGCTCCGATCCTGGCAGGCGCCGATTCCGCGCCGGATTGGCGATCCTGGCTTTGTGCCCTATCCCTTGGTGGATGCCCTATAGGCGTTTCCACTGGATCCGCAAATGAGACTCGGACTTCCGCAGGCACAGATGGGGTGGCGGGCTCAGGGGATCCTCCAAACAACGCACCTCTCCGAGGCGCCTCCTCCATTGGGCAACGGCCGCGAGGGGGAGAGTTGGTATAGCGGAAGACGCCACCAGACCGCGTTATTAGGCTTAGTTCCGCGATGTCCGGGTCGATCGGTTCTCGCGAAAGGGAGTCCGCGATGTTGGAGGTGATCTCTCCAGCGCGTCCACCTTCGCCAGACTGCATCGGGCGAGCATGTCGCCAGTCAGCGACGTCAGACCGTGATGGCGCAGGAGAGCCCGTAGAATGTCCGCGACGAAGTTGCCTGACGATGGTGGTGGCCGAGGCGGAGTAGTCGGACTCGCCACGGTCACCATGCCGGTACGGCGGGGTCGGTACAGCTCCGTGATCAGGATCGCGAACCATTCCTCCTCCCCAGGTATGAGCTCGGAGGAGGGGAGGACCTTCGCCAGCCTGGTGGCGGGCGCGATGGTTCCAGCCGCCATCCATGATGTCGGGTACCACCGCGTCATCCGCCACGTCCTCCACAAGGGTGTTCTCCTGCGGGAGGAACTCTGGCGCCAATGGTGACAGCGACGACGAAGGCGGAGGCATGACTCCCCGGGGTGGAGAGCTGGTACCAGCGAGGCGAAGGCGCGGGAATTGGGATTGGCGTCGTGCAGGCATTTTCCTGATACATCACAGATAGAGGCACCCCTTGACTCAGTCCCATGATGTCCAAGGAGTGAGATATGCCAGCGTGGGAGCTGGTAGACATACAGGGAGAGACAAGAGGATGTTGCCTCTGAGAGATAGGAGAGGGAGGTTTTGTTTGAAAAAGAGGTGACGGTTGGGCTTCTGCTGCGAGCGTCATAAGCCCCGAGGTCATAGGTTTGACAAATGCGGTCCCAATTTGAGAAATGTTTAATCCTATCGGTGTAAAAATAATATTTTTGATACTGGAGCTCCTTTTTGACAAGTTTGGATTTTTGTCGAATTTCAGGGCAGCTGCTGTAATTTCCAGGTAGGGGGTTACTCCGGGCTCGAAAGACGTTCTAGTTCCAATCCTTATATTCGTCCGAGACTTCCCAAGACGACTAGTGTCTGGAAAGTTTTCCAAAAGGACTTAGAATATTTTTTTGAGTCTTGCATGAGCTTCCAATCAGCAGATGCACCTACGGCCTGAGGCTACGACACCAGAAACGGGCTCAATCTACGTTTCGAGAGCTGTCGGGGATTGTCGTAAGAGCTGAGACTGACTCCAACCTCTACGTGGTGTAACCACGATAAAGGTAGGTCTGCCGACACAATATTTCTCTCCGTCCATTGTTCCATTGGGGTTCCGAGGGCTTCATCCGGTCGTTTTGAAATTCCTCGTGCTCCAGGGACGGTTGTGAGACGAAACGTCAATTCACGGTTTTCTTGGTCGAATCAACGTTTGAGGGTGAACGACCACAACAAAAGTTTAGTCTAGTATAACTATTTTCTTATTTTTGTGTCGCAATCTCCGTTCAACACTCTCTAGGGCGCCCGAGAAGTGTCGGGGAAGTCAGTAGAGAGGACCAGTCGTGACGTCATACGGGGAAGGGGCTTGCTCCGTTAATCCGACGTTTCCAAGGGAAGTGTCCCTTGAAAATTGAGGGTAAGGAAACATATTTTTATAATATGTATTCGCAAATTCCTTAGGAAAGTCCTCCTGAAACCCATGGTCGAGACGAGCTTCCGACACTTCCTGTTTGGTAACGACGTTTCGGGAGATAAATATCTAATTTCTGGAGCTTCCTCCTGCTGCCTCCCGGGGTCCGATCAGGTTTTCTGAGGTGACACCATATTCGGGGAGGTTCGAGGAATATTTTGTCACAGAAAAAGGTCCAATCCGGTGTCCCGATCTCCTGAGAGCGATCTTTGAAATCTCTTAAAAGTGTCGCCCTGCTTGTAACATCAGCTTAAGCTAATTTCCGGGAGTCTAATCCGTCTTCCTAACCAGCCTAAAGCCAAGTTTTGTATTACAAGGCTCAAAGCTAAGTTGGTTAGGAGTCCAAAACCGTCGAGCAAGGTGCTTCTAACGGTGGGGAAGTTAATCTCCGGGGGTGCTGAATTTCTGGAATAATTCCTTCGTTCCGGGTGTCGGGAGTCCGTGTCCACATGTCAGTAAAGGGCTCTAGGGCCCCATGGCCCGTCAGTGGGGTCCGAATCTTACATATTCCGAAACTGTCCAATACTGATAAGATCAATCTCAATCTAAAAATTGCTGAAATCGGTCATAATCTCACTTTTTGTAAATTTCCTTTTGTGGGTTGACCAGTGACTCTTAGTAGCCGTTGCAGATTGAATTGGGAGTTTGGAGGTAGAATCTCTTGACATGCTGACCAGATTGTAGTCCCAAGTAGAAGAAAAGAAGACAATTCACAGAAAGCAGCAACAAGACGACAAATTAGTTCAGAATTGGCAGGGTAAGCAATAGCAAGCCACCCCAATGATTGGCATCTTGGGGTAGGGATAAGGCAGGGTCAGGCTGATGGGACAGCCTGGGCACGTTCTAATTACCAGTTGAACAAGTGTACTTCGGACGGTTATCAAATACAAAGCTCTTGATAATACTCTTCTTGAGGTCAGGCAAGAATCACCACTTATCAAGTTATCTTATCTTATATGCAAGTAAAACTGAGTTATCCACAGAGTTATTTAGCACAGAAAATTGTATCTCTAAAACAGAATAATATTGACTTCGAGAGCCATACTCATATACTCTCTCATCAATTGTTGTTCTAGAATCTCTCCTTCAACTCTGCACCAATCACAGCTCACTAATGACAGGGCCTACATTCTACTCCTACATTAGTGATCTCTGCCGGCCAATCCTATCGCGCCACACTACTCAGTCTTGGCCTTTTTACGACGGGGCGCTTCCTCAGGGTCACTGTCGTCATCAGAGCCCCCGTCGGCAGGATTCGTGGTCAGCTTCCTGTCCTTGATGTCCTCAGACTGGTCAGGCTGCCCAGGACCGTGGATGCTCGTCTCGAACTTGTTGGCATCCGTGGGTGTTTCCTCGGCAGTCACCTCAGCAGCACCAGCTCCACCCTCCTCGTCATCATGAGCATCAGGGCTGGTGGGACTGTAGCAAGGATACGAGATGTCACTCAGAATGTCATCCAGGTCGGGTGGGGAATCATCCACCCCCGGGAGCAAGACCGCCTCGTCCGGCTCCTCTTCCGGCTCAGGCGTTGGCGCCTCGAACACATCTTCCAGCTCCGGTGACCGTGGTCGGCGCCCCGTATACGGGATGCCGCGGTACGGCTCGTTGGCCGCCAAGTTGGACGCGCGGATCTCCTCGATCTTCCTGCGGAGGTCATTCTGCCACGCGATCATTTCCCTCATAGAATCGCGGGCCTCTTGAATGGCCTCTCGCGTAGCAGCCAACTGCTCGCTCACTCGCCGGTGCTGCTCATTCAGCATCCTCTGGTTATACCAGGGGCTGATCCGCAGTCCCGTCTGGCGGCGAGGTAGCCTGGGCGCGTGTCCCGCCCAAGGGGTGCCACCGGCGACGCCACCGGGTACTGCTGGAATGGGAAACTGCTCCTCGGGCGAGCGCTCTCTGGTCGCGGCCGAGGGAGTCGCCTCCCCAGCTCCAGCTGCGGTAGTCAGCTCTGCTGTCGCGGTCACGCCCGGCCCTCGAGCAGAAACCCTGTGCGGCACCAACTGCTTGCGCCCACGCTTCCCGCCACCGCGGAAGGCTCCTGTCACAGTTGATTCATGATTCGATTTCACCATCCTCTGGTTTATAAACTGATTAGGTGGTATTTTTTCATCCACAGGTGTTGTTGCAATGATACTTCAGCCAATTCGTGGGAGGACAAGTTGCCTCTGGTGGAGTTTGCAATTAACAACACAGTTTCCTCATCAACTGGTTATTCACCATTTTATCTCGACTCGATGGCGCAACCACTTTCGCCTCATGACCTGGTAATCACTATTCCGCCAGAAGCTCCTGTTCCAATACAAAGAGCTATTCGAGATCATTTTGACCAGTACTCGGCTGTTCATGCCAACGCGGTAGACAACATTTTCCGAGCAGCAGAAATTAGCCAAGCCAGATTCAATAAGACTCACATGCCTCGGCAGTTTGCAGTTGGGCAGAAAGTTCTTTTACGGACCGAGTTTATTCAATGGACTGGTTTGACAGAGGCAGGCAGACACTTTAAGCAGCCATATATTGGGCCGTTCACCATTTCCAAAGTGCTTAGCCATGGGCGTGCATACGAGTTAGATTTCGGAAACCTCGATATCCGTATTCATCCGGTACAGCCTGTATCCAGATTAGAGCTGTACAATGACTCGATCCAAGCACCTTTGCCTCTGCCACAGATGATCACCGAAGAAGGGCAACCACTGTTTGAGATATCACATATACTCTCGGATAAGTTCACTAGAGGTGTCAAGTACTATTTAGTGCGATATGCAGGCTACGGCCCTGAGCATGACACCTGGGTCAAAGCCACAGAGCTGGCCAATGCAGCAGACATAATAGCTGCCTATGAAGGCTAAATATTATATTAAGCCTCATGCCCTTACTTCTTGTAATATATACTAATACAATTTCATGTCGATCATCTATATACCTTGCTCTTAATGTTTTATCATTATGTTGCATAGAAGCAGGAAATTGATCCTTCCTTGCTAAAGGTGCAGTGAGCCTTGTACAAATCATACCCTTGGACAGATACGCACATGCGAGATATCATATCTGTGGATAAATAAAAACTGCTAAAATGCTACCTTTGCCAAAACCGTGGTTTGTCATCGGATTCTTGGCCAGTCATCCGAAGCTACCGGAGATATCGACTGAGGTAGACGGAGTTGTGATCCTAAGTTGTGCTTGACAAACATAACTAAATAAATTTCACATTAGTACGTGGCGAATCCATTCTCACTCATCGCGATAGATGTTCGTCAAAGCGTGCGTACTGGACCATATTAGAGTGAGCAAACCGGGTAAGGATTATAAGTCCAATCCCGTTACGCAGGGCCACTCTGTTTGCAATAAAACAAGCCCCCGGTGAAATAACTCCGGAAACAAACACGGGCTCCCCGTTGCCGCCTATGATCCTCCAAAGTAGCTTAAGGAGGGGAGGAAGGGTTGGGTGCATTATATCAGGCCGAGAATCGTTCGATTATAAATCGTTAAATCGTGGGATCATCGTTCGCAAAGCAACGACGGCTAGCGCAAATAATCCGTAACGTACACTTCGGATGCTTTGAATCGTCACTCTGACGCACGATACGTGTGGATCAATCAGTAATCCAGCGTCAATCTGTATCACGAAACGCAATTCATTGAACCTTGAAACGTCACTCTGAAATACGATACGAACTTCAAAGGGGGCTACATCCTAAGAACTGTAAGGTGAGGGACTAAAGTGGACTCAGTTCCCCCCAATAACCTAAAAGCACCATGAGGGACGCCTCAAATCGGTGTAAGAAGACTGGTACCAGCAAGAAGCGACAACAACAAAGACATCATAGACATATACAAAGGTATGCCCGTTGTGAGGTCACAACTCTTTTAAGAGGGGAGATCTGTCAGGGTCATGACCGATGACATATGTGTCATACATGTCATACCATACAGGATCATGACCGATGACATATGTGTCATACATGTCATACGTGTCATACCTGTCAGACATGTCATACCATGTCATGTCATGTCGAGTCGTGTCATATATTATTATGACAGTCGTCAGTACGGTCGACTATGACTGTACATGTCGCCAGATGATAAGTCACATCATCTGTCATTATTCAAGGAAAGACTTGAATGACCCTATCATCGAGAGTTCGTACGTCGAACTCGAAGATGGCAAAGCAAGATACATCTTGAAGTAACAAACAAGAACCATCTTGGCTTTAAGCATGTGCGGAACACGCATGCGCAGTATGAACGAACTATTCGTTCTAACGATACTGGTCGTTCAACCAACGTCTCGGGTTCACAACCCAATGGCGGTACCATCTATGCGATGGGAGACGTATGGTATAGATGAGCGAAGCGTTGTGCTTCAGCAGCATCTTCACACAGAAGTTCTGCACCTCATCCCGCTATTATCTGACGCTTGTGTTTGCCGTTCCACAACACAGCGTATACTTGTATTTTATATGATATATTGAGGGCTTGCTTATCTAGCCCTAACAATGGACGCGATGGGTGCAGCAGCACCACCACACGCCACCACCAGACAGCGGCCAAGAGGCGCGCAAGGTGGAGGGCAAAGCTGAGGATGCCGCGGGGCGAGCTCGTAGAAGTCAAAGCTCTGGTTGACGATGGCGAAAGCGATGGACTTGAGTTTGGCGTTTGGTGCATGAGCACCACCAGACACCACCACACTATATCCAGTTGTAGAATCTCGTCGATGTACCCGAACAATCCCTAGGGCAGCCTGAACAGCGGCCATGCGCGCACGTTGTCGCTCAGTGGACATAGTCCCACTGCAGACTGCAGAATTCTGCGAAGGCAAGATAGGGTTCCAAGTGAAAAACAACAACTTCTCGTAAAATTGACAATTTCCAGCGATGGAAAAGTCAAATTGGGGTGAATTTTGACGAGGAAGACGCCGGTGACGTCAAAAAAGTCGTGCGGTAAGCCGATATTCCGGCAGAAGCGGTGCTGCTGTCCAGGAAGGCGAAGGCTTAGAAGATGATGTCGTCGTAGTCGTAGATGGAGGTGTCGTGAGGCCAACAGTGGCGAGATACGTCACGCCGAAATGTCGACCCGCTGGCGCACACCGGCGGTAGCAGAAGGGCGCTCGCTGGAGATGCAAGCTGCAGACTGCAAAATTATGTGAAGAAAAGATAGGGTGCGAAGGCGAAACCGTAACTTTCCGTAAAATTGATAACTTCCAGTGATGGGGAAGACAAATTGAGGTGATTTTTTACAAGGAACACGCTGGTGACGTCAAAAATACCGTGCGGTAAGCCAATATTCGGGAAGAGGGGTGCTGCTGTTCAGAGAGGCACAACCGCGAATAGAGTGTAGGCGGTCTCGTAGCTGGAGATGCTAATTGAAGCCGACAGTGGTGTGATACGGCACGCACAGATGATTCCCGTAGCCGTAATCTTACGGTAACAGCGGGGCGTTGCTGGAGATGCAAACAGGGGGTCGCTGGAGATGCAGTCGCTGGAGACGCGACGTCGCTGGAGATGCGACGGGGTGATCAAAGCCACCTACCAAAAGCCAAAAACGTAACCCGAATGGAAGAGGCCCATAACCTCATGAAAGAGGAGATATATATAATGGGTATATATATCAGTGCAGAGACGGAAACTGGACTACGTTCGGGCTTTCGGATAGAGGACTAAGATGAAGATAATAAAATACCGATGTGGTTTATTGTCGGGCGATCACGCGGGGTGGCAGGTTGCAAGTGACACTCAGGGCAAGGGGTGACACTACGGGGACACTGACTGTCATACGTGACACAAAGTCATGTTCCGCGTGATTTTGGGACGTTTCGGGGGCCGCAGGCCCCCAAAGCCGCGGGCTTTTTGGGACCGTAGGTCCCATGTCCCAAAACCCCGGGTTGGGGGGGAGAGTTTCCCGCAGAATTCGGCAGCCAATTCTTTCGCTAGTCCGACGTGGCCCATAAAATCCGTGTGTGTCGCGATAGTCCGATTTCACTGGTTCAGTTCGTGAACACTTACACTAATGAGAAGTTCTACTGTACCCCGTGGAGACTCATCAGTCGAACGAAAGTGGCTACGGGTGCTCCACTGAAAATAAGGCGCTGGACGGAGTAATTAAATCGGGCAAATGGACGGGAATTTCCTTAAATTCAGACGTGCTCGATCGTGCTCATAACTGGTAATTAGAGCTTAATTACCCATAATGGACCAAGAATCCGGATCTTCAATCGAACGGCTTAAATTCCAAAACCAAGCGAAGGAGGATGGATCATCGGCTACAGATTCGTTTATTTTGATTTCGGCGCCCTTGTCCCTTCCAACTCAAAGAAACAGCTCCCGTTCCCACTCCCGTTAAAAATATTCCAACCATGCGCACAGCACTTTATTTAGATTCTTCTCATCGAAACAAGGGTGTCCTTTCCAAACATGTCGCGAGTATGAACAAGGGGCGGCAATGTAGGGGCTGGCGGGGCGTGGGGGTATTGCTGGGTGCTAAAATGGCGGTGTATCTCTGCTGTGGTTGAGTGTGGGGTGTTGTGAGGGATTTTGGGTTTGAGATGTGGGTGTGGCATTGGAGGGCAAGTTTTTTAAATATATTAACGAAGAGGTTCGGCACCCTGTTAGGTGATACCGTTCCAGCAGAACAAAACAACACTTTGCAATTGGGCATTCACTGCGGCTCGCGTGTCGTGCGCCCAGGTCGCGGCACGAGCGGCTCCTGCGGTGAATGCCCCCAACCTGCCACAAGGCCTAGTTGGTGCCCTTCGAGCAGCCAAGCACGAGTTCACGTCGAAAATTATGAAAGAAACTGCGGGCAAAGGCGTGCTTCGAGCACACGCATGGCAAAAAGGTACAGGTCAGGTGTCCAAACCCGAGTTGGCGCGTCGCCAACCATGAATTCCCGCAACCTGTCATACAGGCCCGTCGGGGAATTCACCGCTGCCAACGCCCGCATGCGGGTCGGATTCACAAAGATGAACACAATACAAACTGAAGGGAAAACATGCGGTCGGCTGCAATGCTGTCAAAGGGTTGCAGTCAGGTGTCTGGACTCAAGCTGGCGCGCCGTCAGCCGTGAATTCCCACAACCTGCCACACAGGTCCGTTCGGGGAATTCAACGTTGCCACAGCCTGCGCAGGTCGAATTCACAAAGGTAAACATCATACAAACTGTGGGAAAAACATGGGTTCGGCTACAACCTCGTCAAACAGCAAAAGTCAGGTGTCACGGCTCGAGTTAGCGCGGCTACGGTTGTGCATTCCCAAACGCCGGTCACGTACGCCGGTTTGAGCATATTCAGCGAGCAAGACCCGCGGGGTTCGAATTCGCAAAGCAAATGGGGCAAAATATGGCACAAAAAGGCCGGTCGCATCGTGCACACGCGTGGATACTGCTGAGAGTGCCTGTAACGGTTCGCCGTCGCGGGTGTGAATTTATGATAAACGCAACTTCGGGCTATCTCGCCGCTACGCGCTCAACGGGGAAAATGACCCTCTGTGGGAATTCGCGAGCGTGTTCTGAATTCGCGAACGTTTTTGGACAGCTGCGGGTCTCCAGCGCTGCGGAACGGCGACATGCGTTTCTATTGCTGTGCCACGTAAAACATGCCAGGCGGCAACGCGCTTCTGCCGCGCCGGCTCGTGGATTCGCAAAGCGGGCGCGGGTCTAACTTGTGTTCGCAGACTGTAGATTCAGGCTCAGATGGAAACATGAAAAGCAGAAAGGCAAACGAGCAACACAGGGGGCAATTCACAGATAAAACAAGCACAACGGCACGACTTCGCACATACATCAGAGTGGCGTGCTGGCACTCTGAGGATCCGAACCAGACTCTTACAAACTGCTAGTGACAAAGCTCTCATGTGGATTCCAAGTATATGTATGCAAATATCACATTTAATACTAGGCCTGACAAGAGGCAAATATCACTATACCGCAGAATGGTTTTGAAAGGTTCGGATCTAACTTTTCGAAAGCAGAAGCTAGCTAAATACTCAAGCGAGCATAGTGGAAGTCCGTGAATGCCATTGTCGTTTCGGATGCCCTGTGACCATTGGTTCCCAGTGACAGCGGCGTTTGGTGTCAACGCGCGCTTGCGCTTGCCCTGTCATGCATCGCTGAGACGTCATGTGTGGTCGTGTCGTGATGTCACTTCGCGTGATGTCGTGCTCGACGCTCTGCGGTTCTCGCGGCTCGGCACGGGCTGGTCGCGGCGACGTCGATGTAGCGCTTGGCGATGCGTCGTGCATGATCTATACTGGGAGGGAGATCTGAGCTGGAGGGTGAACGTGATATGCTCCGGGCGCTCGAGCGGACAATGAACTGGGGTAGGACCGTGACTGAGGGGGGAATGCCAATTACTGAAAAAAGGGGTCATGGTTGGGGCGTTTGCTGTCGGCTGAGACGGGCGCGATGGGGGCAAATGCGGTGGGTTCTGACATGGGCTGCGGTTGCGAGTAAATCCGGCAGATGGGGGGCTACTTACGATTGAAATTTCCAGGGCCTGAAAAATTGCCCCCTGAACTTTTTTTTCAGGGCCTGAAAATATTTTTCAGGCCGTGAAAACCATTTTCAGGCCCTGAAAATGACTTTCAGGCTCTGATCGTGTTTTATACTAGGCTAGTTATACACCTTAGGAAAAACCTCATGGTTAATATAAGTTTTTCACAAAAGTTCAGGGCCTGAACTTTTCGAATTCACACTCTTAAGAAGCCCCCTGAACATTTTTTTCAGGGCCTGAACTTTTTATTCACTTTTCGTGTTATATAAAGTTTAGAATTATATTATCATGTCCCCATCTTGCCCCCTGAAAAAAAGTTCAGGGCCTGAACTTTTATGGCTACTATCCAAATTCATGGTCCTCCCACAAGGACCAACGCGCGATGACTATTATGAGTGCCACATGGATCTTTGAGGCGTATACGTGCTTTTGGCATCATATTTATGAGTCAATTGAATAATTTCCCCTACAGGATCGTCCACGCGTGTGCTAGAGGGGCGTGCT
>LGRX02006850.1:0-16037 GCA_001247695.2 Cymbomonas tetramitiformis
CATTATTTGATCACGAGTCGTGAATAGGACCACCGGTCATAGCCGGATGACATCAAGAAAACTTATTCTAAATTAACGATGAAACGGGTTATTCTAAGATTAAGAAAACTTATTCTATATTAATTATTTTTCCCTCCTGAAGACAAGGCGCTTCGAGCCTCTCGATTGCGACGCAGATACGAGTTGGAGGATAGGGACCCGGCTTCTACCACAACAGAACGCCATGCGGACTTCCACGCCTTCGTGCAGGAGGAGTTGGATAGGGAAAATAGGGAACTTCAGCAGGACAATGAGCTGATGCACCGGGACGAGCAGGTCAGAAAGCACATAGCGGCTAAACTGGCTGCAGCATCAGTTCAGGTCGCGGTTTCCCCCCCAGACTTCCCGGAGCGCAGTGCAGTCCAGAAAGCAGTCGCCATCGGCCTGCTAGCTGACGCATGTACTTACTGCCTCCCGGACTGTGACTCCGACGCGGAAACGTCAGTCACCCGCCTGGACTGCATAATGCAGGACGGCGATATCAGTCCGAGCTGGTGTGAGTCCCTGGCAGCGGTGTCCTCGATGGGAGCGCGCCCGAGGAGTTTCGACAGGCACAGTCGCACACCGACGTTGTTGCTGTTTTGGGCCTGGATTGCGGGCGTCAGAGTCAAGGTGTTGGTGGATTCGGGAGCGTCCACCAATATTATCGCAAAGAGTACACTGCAGAAGCTCACCGGCATCAAGCCGGTGCGCCACGAGCAAGCCATGCGAGTTCGAGTGGCTGACGGCACCACGTATGATGCTAATTCCTGCATCAGGCCCAAGCTCCTTGCTGAGACGTCAAAGGGAGCGTACGGCCAGCAGGTTGAGCTTCGGGTGATGCCCCTTGACCTCAAGGTGGATGTCATCTTGGGAGGTCCTTGGCTGGCAAACCTTTCCCCAGTTACACTGGATTATAAGAATTGGGGTTCGGTCCGGTTCACCAAGGGCAGGGAAGAGGTCGTCATCACCAGCTGTTCGCCGGGGTCCCCGGACCCCAGTCGCCCCAAGGACACGGCAATGGCGCTGGTACAGGGAGTCATTTTGAGTCAACGTCGAGCTCGTCGGGACCTGCGGGCCCTCCGAAACAAAGAGGAGCAAGCTTTCGTTGTCTACCTCGCCCCCGACGGGTCTTTTGGCGCGTTGGCTTGCAACAAGGGGGGGAGGAGATTCCGACGAGGATTCCCCCAACGATGTCGTAGCAGGCCTAGCGTCAGAACCCTCCTCCGGGTCCGAGGATAGTGAAGTCAGCGTGCGCCCCAGCACAACGGCGCCGGACGGAGCAGAGGAGTCCGAGGAGCCGGGAGGGTTGGTTTCGGACAGTTCCGAGTCCGGCTACAGTGACATGGACGGGGCGTGTGTCTCTTACCCATCTTTATGTTGGCTGCCAACATAAAATCCAAAGTTCCAAAGCATATTACTCATGGTTAATGGTACATATTGCTCCAAAGTAATGTTGTTTGAAGGGCTACTAGACCTTTTTAAAAAATGCCAATACGTGGTATACCTTCTTACACCCATGAGGGCTTGCATAATTGTGCCCTAGAGTTGGGGTATGATCGCGAAAATACAAAATGCTCATTATGTTGGCTGCAGCCAACATAAGAAAACTGTGCAACGTGAGCGGCATGAGAAGGGCATTGAAAAATCGGACACCTATGTTGTCAAGATCTCGAGCTGCTCTTTCTGGAGTGTCTTGTCAAAACTTTCATCCGAGTTCATCTTGACCCTCAAACTATCGATCGAAGTAACATGGGTATGTAAACACCCAAAATTCCTTGGAAATTTCACAAATGTTCACATTCTCTTGAATAGTAACCCAAATTCTCGCCGATGATTTCGAGCGTCCCAATGTTGTTAACGCATGTGTGAAAGAGAACATCCCCGCCGTCATTTTGAGCTAATAAAATGTACAATCCGATACCGACAGCTCCCGGCATTGTCAGCAAGGTTTATGTTGGCTCCAGCCAACATAAGGGGCCCTAATGTTGTCTATAGCCAACAGATGGGTAACAGACACGTGTCATTCGCGGAAAGTAGGGGCGGTGGTCGAGGATATTAGACCAAAGGGATTTGCGAGTACGGTTGACGAGGCCGGGGATCATCCTGACCCTCTCAGCGTTTTCGCTAGCAAGCAGGAGGCGAACGGAGCATTTGCATTGCTTCCGCCAGCGGTGCGTAGACAGGCGATAGAGGATCACGCAGCCGGGAAGCCACCCACCTGGCACGCTTAGGCGGCTGCGGCGCTCCAGCAGGGCCGAGGTCTGGTCGCGGAGCGTCGACCCCGAGCACGGCGTAAGCGAGTGCGTTGGCGTGACCAGGTCGCAACAGTCGGTCAGCCTGGTGCTGAAGGTGGCCCCTCCGCTGAGCAGCCGCCGGGACCAAAAGTCCCCACCGTTCCGAGCCCTCAGAGGCAGAAGTCGAGAGCCCCGGCACCAGTCGTTCCGCCAGTCACTACCCCGCCGCCAGCTCCGCGAACCACAGACCAGCCGGCACCAGTCGTCGCGCCAGTCACCACCCCGCCGCCAGCTCCACGGACCACAGACCAGCCAGCACCAGTCGTCCCGCCAGTCACTACCCCGCCGCCAGCTCCGCGGACCGCAGATCAGACCTCCCCGGAACCGCCGGAGGACGAAATAGACGAGACGGTGTCGCCAGAAATCTGGCAGCAGCTTAGGGACCTGGAAAAGGAGTTCGCGGATGTCATTTGCACTGAGCTGCCAGACTCGGTCCAGTCAAGGGAATACAAGGCCGGCATCCGGCTCCGGCCAGATTGGAACGGGAACCCCTTGCACCGGCGAGGATACAAGTTGTCGCAAGAGGAGTTGCGGCAACTCCGGCAACAGCTAGATGAACTCTTAGCCAAAGGGTACATACGACCCTCGGCCTCTCCGTGGGGCTGTCCCGTGTTGATGGTCCCCAAGCCAAGTAACCCCAAGGAGCTGCGTCTAGTCATCGACTACAGATAGATCAATGAGATCACGATCAAGGATAAGTACCCCCTCCCGGATGTGCAGAGTCTCTTAGATGACCTACAAGGGGCTACCGTCTTCTCTACGATGGATGCCCTTTGGGGATTTTGGCATGTCCCTATGGGAGCGGATGACGTGGAGAAAACTGCAATGACTACGCAGTTTGGAGCGTACGAGTGGTTGGTCATGCCTATGGGATTGTCAAACTACCCAAGCACCTGGCAAAGGATGATGACCCAGTATCTCGGGCACCTACCCTTTTGCAGGGTATTTGTAGATGACATCATGATTTTCTCAGTTGAGGTTCCGGGTAAGAGCGCCCATGAGGTACATCTCGACCACCTCCGCCAAGTCTTAGAGGCGTGTCGAAAGAATTCCGTCTATCTTAAGAAGTCAAAAGTCAAACTGTGCAAACGAGCAGTCCGGCTCCTAGGGCACGTGGTGGATCGGGATGGATGCCGCCCACAGCAGGATAAGGTTGCGTCGGTGCGCGACAGGCCAGACCTAGAGACTGTCACACACGTGCGACAGTTCCTGGGCATGTGTGGCTTCTACCGAAGGTACATCCAGAACTTCGCAGACCTCGCGTACCCGCTGACCCGCCTCACCAAATCCGGCGTGGAATGGACCTAGGGCGAGAATGAAAGAGCAGCGTTTAAACAGCTGAAAACTACTTTGACTTCCTCCCCAGCCTTGGCCCTACCCGATCAAAAGGGGGCAGCAGACGGTTCCAGACCCTTCTTCGTGCGGACAGATGCCAGTGGAGTAGCACTAGGGGGTGTACTCATGCAGGATCAGGGACGCGGCTTGCAGCCCTTGGCCTTTGAAAGCCGGCAGTTCTCCAGCGCAGAGCAGAACTATCACGCTGGGGAACGAGAGCTCTGTGCCATCCATCATTGTACCACGTACGGTCACCTGGAGACATTATCTGATTTTTACATCATTTAAGCTCATGGGGGACCATAAACCCCTCCAGTGGCTCTTCGCCCCAGCTAGGGAGCTCAGCCGACGTCAAGCCCGCTGGTACGAGGACTTGGTAGAGGTAGGAGTCCATCAGATGGAGCACGTGCCAGTGTAACAAACGCCGGCTTCTCATGGTACCACGCCGGGTTTGTCCAGCTGGTGACACACGTGACAGAGATGACAAGTATGACAGGCTTCGCTAAGATGACTGCCCGAGAGGTGCAGAACTGCCAGAGAAGATATGGTCATTATCGGGTGACCAAGGAATGATAATATGCAGATGACAGTGACTACTCTGCCACTGACGTGTCAGTCAGAATGTGGTAAACGGTAACATTGTTAGAGCTGGCATGGAATAATGACTTTCCATTGGCCAGATGAAGATTTAAGGGCTAGAACCCGTTACAGTTTTGGGAAATGTGAGAGCATTGAGATATAAGTAAGCTCTGACTGTAGGTCAGGCTAGTGGACTCATTATTGTTTTGCCTTCGCAAGTGCTAGGTGGCTGTTCGCGTGCCAGTGCTAGAGTGCTAAAACAGTTCTGCTCACAGCTTTTGTACAATAATTCGTATTTTGTGGTTATTATACCGATTTTTTATGAATATATTTTACTGCTGTTTTTATTCTTTTTCAAAACAATAATGTCCTGCGCGGAGCGGCTTTTTATTTCAGTGTTAATTCGGAAGTAAAGACCCTTTGGCGAGAAGTCAGCAGCAGTTTGTGAGAGCGGATTCGGAAGTCAGGCGACTCCAGGGGCACCCAAGGTGCACTGGTGGACCCTTCTTCTTCCCTAAACTTGGTGGTACTTGCACGGAAAAAGGTCACCAGCGACGGCGGCAGCGGATCAGCACTGAATTCACTGGTTGATGAGCGGCTTTCTCCTATCCTGTGATATGCTCAGCCTCACCACCTTGTTCTACAGTGAATCCAGGGGCACCCACGGTGCACTGGCCTAACTGCGAACAGTGCATCGTTTATTCGATTTAAGTACAAAACGCAAGAGTACTCAGTACGGAGTACAGTAGGACCGATTAGAATGATGTTGATGTGAGGTGCCTAGCCTGTTGTACGGAGTACTCAGTACAGTTGAGTTATGGAAAGAGTTCATGAATGTATAAGAACTGGAAGTGTAACCAGTTTCGGAGATGAGAACTGAACTGAAAAAGTGTAACATAAAGTAAGAAACTGTAACCGCTGTATATTGTGTAATGAAAGCATACACTGAAAGCATACTAGGAAGAATTACGAAACCGAATTCCGAATAGTGGACCAACCGTAGTATCGAAAACATACCTCGTGCGGTCGTTTAATAAGTAGATATAAGATCAGTCCGAAACCGTAAAGAAGAGGAAAAGCAAGGGTGTAGACTCCCACAGTATGAAATTGACGGCCATGGTATCGTAGTGCTCTCACTTGCATAACGCTAGACACATTGTGCGAGCACGAGCTTGTGGCACAGTCCTCTGCTGATATGAACGTGCAGAATCAACCAAGCCCGTTGATGGTAAAGGGCGCAATGCACCGTTGATTCCAACTTGATTTCAAGCGCGAGACTCATCGATATTGTCATATCAATGGTTACGCCATATGTATTCATTACTTGTGGCATATAGGATTATCGCTTTGCCTGTTCGTAGTTTATATTGTACAAGCCGGCACTACGGCCCATACACACTTTCATGGCTTTCCACAACGAAGAGCAGTACCGTACTAATTTCGTTTCTATCGTATTCGGATTATATATTATGCGATGTGCATAATATCAAAAACTCAACTTTGGCTTCGTAAGGCCCATTGTTATGCGATGTGCATGTAAAGTGTAGGCACGTGCTTAGATACACGATCTGGGTGCGAATGGTGATTTGATGCGCTTCTTCGCCGATTGGTAGTAGTTTATTGGAATGCTGTGAGCAGGCCATCGTTAACAATGGACATATTCTCTTTAAGCTTCCGAGGATTTATAGCGGGAGCGACGGTTCTGCGACTTTCTAGGGGGGGTTTCGTACCCCAGGCACTTTATACTCCAGTCGGGCGCATACGTAGGAAAAGCACGCCTAGTGCCAATAGCATAACTGGGACTGAAGTAGCCAACCCATCATCCTGGTCCCCAGAGGGCGCCATGTCTCACAAATAAAAATATCGATAGAGAGGTAGACGAATGTAAGTTATCAAGGCGCCAATGAGAAATCCCAAGAGTAAGCAGTCGTCTAGAGGGTTTGGACCCCACATACAATGCTGTGCTAGTGATCATCAATAAGAAGAAGAATAGGGGCGCGCGCAGCTGGGTGCCACAGGCTCGTAAATGCAAGTAGGTACCAACTCACCGCAAGCTGCCAGCAGATAGTAGATAGGTTGGCGCGCGATGCATCATCGTCCGTGCGTTTCACAGCGTTGGCTTATTAATTTGGCTTAGTTCTAAGTACTGTAAGCAACCGATCAAAGCCGAAAGTCTCCATTGTACGTTGCTAAGAGCTGCATTAAATACGTCAGTTTTCACCTAGCTCAATTTCAATCGATACCATCCACCACCTGCGTCCGAGTAGATCAAAAGTCAATATATACTTCGTTTGCCCAATGCAGTGAATATATGAATATTATTAGAGGCTAATTGCACAGAAGTCACCCCCATACGCTCCACTTCAGACATCTCAATTACTGCATACCGTGCGGCATACATAATTACACATATCCTCGGCGATGCATTTATTGACCAGTGCTCTCGCGCACTTCCTCTACGGAATATGTAGAATCGACAAGTATCCAAGAACTGACGTACGTGGTCGTAGTGTTCCTCCACCGTGCGCGAGAAGACGACCACATCGTCGATGAAGATTCGTACAAAGGGGAGATGACCGAGTGCACGCTGCATTCGCCGTTGATATTGAGAGGGAGAGTTCTGCAGGCCCTGGGGCATCACCAACCATTCATAGGCCCCCATCTGGGTGGTGAAGGCGGTCTTCTCCACATCCTCCTCGGCCATCGGCACTTGCCAGAATCCGTCCACCGCGTCAAAGGAGGAGAAGAACGCTGCCCCTTGCATCTCGTCAAACATCAGTTGGATGTCCGGTAGTGGGTACCGGTCCCGCACCGTCTGCTGGTTCAATTGTCGGTAATCCACCACCAGACGTAATGTCTTCGGGTCACCAGGCTTGGGTACCATCAGACATGGGGCGGCATACGGGCTTGACGACGGCCGGATGTAACCCTTCTTCATGAGCTGCTCGATACGTTCACGTAGCTGGCGTAGCTCTTCAGCGGTCATCTTGTATGGGCGCCTACATGGTGGTCCACCCTCCGCGTCCGGCTTGCGATCGATGCGGGCCTTGTCCTCCTCAGTGCGACGCAACTTGGATGCCTCCGGTAAGGCTGAACACAGGGTATCCAAATACTTCTCAAAGAAGGCGTCAAAGCGCTGCCTCCACGTGCTGCTTACCGGTGCGTCTCGAGTATCTTGACGGGGCCCGTCCTTCTCCAGGGTGGTGTGAGATGACGGCACTTCAGCAGCGGTAGCTGCGAAGGCTCCTGCCTCATGGTCGTCCCCGCGCGCCGCCATCATGAGCCACTGAGGTTGCGATTCTTCATCCCCGGCCAGGCGCCGGGTTTCCGCGTGGATGAGGTGCTGCTTCAGTTGCGTTGCCGTCAAGAACACCTCATCGATCAGCCCTGCGCCCTGGGCCTTGCCCTGACCCATCCCCGGACTACAACCCACGAGCGTCACCCGTTGTTGTCCTCCACCATTTGCTCGCGTGTTAAAGGAGACGGAACCGTGACCGGCATAATCCAACGTGATTGGGGAGAGACTGCGAAGCCACTTACCCCCCAACACCACGTCTACTTGGATTCCTAACGGCAAGACCCGTAGAGCCATCCGCTTCTCGCAGTAGTTTACTCCCGACGCCGCGTGTGCGGTGAACTTGGTGTACGCCACCTCTCCAGCGGTCTTTACAGACCCATCTGCCAGCGTGACCTTCATTGGTGTCCCTGAGCGCACTGTCAAGTCGCAAGTACGGGCACAGTCTGCCGAGATGAAGTTGTCTGAGGCGCCTGAGTCCACCAACGCCTTCACTCGATGTCCACGAAGGTAGGCATAGAACACCAGGAGTAGGGGTCCTTCCTCGTCTCGCACCGCTGACAGTGTGTGTGCCAAGAGTGTCCCTGCTCGAGAGTTCGCCTTCCAGCGCACCCCCCCATCCAGTTGAACACGCTTAAATTTAAGAGCATCTTCGATTGGGTGTGAACTCAAGGCGGCTGCAGTCTCGTCCACCAAGGCGTTGCACTCGTACTCTTCGCCACTGCCGTGTTCAGTAGCACTGACGTACATGGTGGCGTTGGTCGAGGCACTGACGTGAGTGGTATCACTGTCAGTGGGGCTGGCGTGGGTAGTGTCACTGTTGGTGTCGCTGACGTGAGTGGTGTCGCTGTCGGTGGCACTGACGTGGGTCGTGTCGCTGTCGGTGGCGCCAACGTCGGTGGCGCTGACGTGGGTAGTGCCACTGTGGGTAGCGCTAACATGCGTGGAGTCGCTGTCTGACCCGCTTTCCAGCGGCTGGGACCCATTGGATGCATGCCGGGCCGGGCGCGTTGCACGCTGGACCAGGTGCGTCGCCTGCTCAGCGATACAGGTTGCATGCTCAGCTGGCCGCGTTGCTTGCCCCGCATGCCCCGCTGCATGCCCCGCTGCATGCCCCGCTGCATGCCCCACTGAGCTGGTCGCATGCACAGGCTGGCATGTCGCATGCCCCGTATGCCCCGCATGCCCCGCATGCCCCGGGGCATGCCTCACTGCATGCCCCACTGAGCTGATTGCATGCTCAGTCGGCCGTGTTGCATGCCCCGCATGCCCCAGCGTATGCCCCGGGGCATGCCCCACTGCATGCCCCACTGAGCTGGTTGCATGCTCAGTCGGCCGTGTTGCATGCCCCGCATGCCCCAGCGTATGCCCCGGGGCATGCCCCACTGCATGCCCCACTGAGCTGGTTGCATGCTCAGTCGGCCGTGTTGCATGCCCCGCATGCCCCGGCGGGGCATGCCCCATTGCATGCCCCACCGAGCTGGTCGCATGCTCAGGCGGGCATGTTGCATGCCCCGCATGCCCCGCGTGCCCTGGCGCATGCCCCGCTGCATGTTCCGCTGCGTGCTTAGCCGGGCTGGTTGCATGCTCGGCCGGACTGGATGCATGCCGGCACGGGCTGTTAGGTTCGCCCGCCAGCTGCTGGGTCATGTTCAGCTCCTCCTCGGGCAGACTGGAGCAGGATACAACATGTTGGTTGCACGCTGGCGGTATGCTGCCCGATCCGCCCGCCAGCTGCTGGGTCATACTCAGCTCCTCCTCGAGGTGTTCGGATTCGCCCACCGGTTGTCGGGTCACGCTCAGGGCCTCCCAAGCAGCAAGACGTGCAGATTCCTCCTTCCTCCAGGCTTTCACCCGTTGGTCCAACGTCGTGCGCTTCCTCCCACTCCTCGAAGGCTTCGAACGGCGGGTAGGCGTATTCTCCTCCGAGGACAGCTCACGGTGCTGCTGCAACCGGTACTGGCTGCAATGGATCTCCATCTCGGACTCATCGGTGCTGTAGGTTAGATCCGAGGGGCTCGATCCCAGAGTTGTTGCGAGAACCGTCTCGTCTGGTTTGAGGGGGGTAGGATTGGGAGGTGGGTGTGCCCGTCGGACGCGTCCGAACACAGCCTGCACGACCGCCTTGCCGTACTGCTTGACCCGCTGGGCTGCCGTGGTCCACGCTGAGGCCGTCTTGAGCGCATGAGAGTCAAGGGGAGTGTCCTGCGCTCGTTGTGCCCGCCGACGTCGCCACAAGCGATAGGCTTGCTGTATCGATATCGCCGCAGATGCTTGACGCCGTCGAAGGCGACGGAGGCCAATCGTCTCCCAAGGTCGGCCTTCTTGCGGTACATTCGTCTTCGGCCCGTATTCTTGCTCCACAGCCCGACGTTGCTCGCGTGGGCTCAACTCTGCCCAGGCCAAGCCCAATGTGCCGCCCATGCGACCACGCAAGCGGGCGAGTATAAGCTCGTCCAACTCGTACTTCCGTTGGCGACGGCTGAAAGGAGTAGTCGCGGGACGTCGTGTAGCATGGCGACGACTGCGCTCAGCCATCTTGTGTGCCTCTGCCGGGGACTTCTTCTTGAGGGTCATGCGTAGTTGTCGTAGTAGGACACTTTCAGAGGTAGCCCCAGCCGGGCTTCTCCAGCTCCACGATGTCAACCGCCTACGCTGGTCCGCCAAGGAACTCTGGTACACCTCGGAGGTCCCCGGTGCAGCCAGATGCAGATCCTTGTAGTCGCTGGGCTGAACTGCTGGTGCCGCGTGATGAGCTCGGATGCGTGGGGGAGGTCCATCAACATTACCGCGGTCAATCGGGACACCGTGTTCGGCACAGTAAGTCTCCCAACAAGAATGTGCTGTCGGTGGGGCTATCGGTGGAGTCAATGATCCCCGAGCAGGGGGGGAATTCTCCACTGAGAGGGGCCGTCTGCTCAAAATGGTAGCGCGCCGTGCGCGCTCTCGGCCACTGAAGGCAATCCGTGATGAACGGGGCCTCGGGCTGACGGTGAAGGGGGGCCGTGCGGCCACACCATGGGGTGAATCTGATGAAGCCTCTGTGCTCACTGGGGCATGCTGCACTCGCAGTGAGACGGGCTTTGTCGGGGTACAGGCGGTGGCCTCGTCACGTGACGTCCGCGAGGGCCATGAAGGACGGGCTGCCACATTGGTATAGGGCTGCCTCTGTCCACGGGGTCGATGGAGATTTACTCCTCTTGCCCGGGAGCCCCTGTCGGCTCCCCACTCCGAAAAGCTGGATCCTCGGTGTTCGTGATGTCACACATGGCACACAGATCCCCATAGAGGTCCACGTCAGCATCCGCCAGAGCGAGGATCTCCTCCATCGTTTCCAGCTCTTCTGGATTGAGGGAATCCTCCTCGACTCTCTCCTCAATGACTTCTACGCAAGCCGCCACTTGCCCTGGCCTTCGCGCCAAACGCGCCGGGGCGTTGGCCTTCCAGATGGCCAGCTTCTTCTCGTCCGTGCAATTGGCCACCAAGTGCTCGAGACTGCCACATGCAAAACAGGACCGTTCCCTCACCGCAGGTGCCGGTCGGGATCCTTGGGTCGCCGCTGTGCTTACATCCACAGGAGCCGCTGTTGCCGAGTCATTCCCAGCAGTCCCCGGCTCCCATGTGAGGGCCGCCAACGCAGGCCTCCTCGGAGGCCACCTAGGCCGACTAGCCGGGGCGCTACGTGGTGGAGCTTGCCGTTGTCGGTGTCCCATCTCCAACGCCACCTTGCGGGCGATGGTGTCGTGGAGAACCGCGTCCTCCATCACCTTAGCCGTCTCAATTTCCGTGGCCACGGAACGAACCTTCAAGATGGCGGAGGTGTCGGACCGTCCAAGTCGACGTTGTTCCTCTTCCCACTGCTCCGGGTGACTGGTGTCTAGCCCAAGATCCGCCAACTTGGAACCCACTTGAACGCTGTGTCGTAGTCCACCCCAAAAGAGCTCGAGAAGTTCCAGTTTGGTAACCTTACCGCAACCCCGCACTACGTCCGCCACGAAGTTGACAGTCGCGGTTCGGGTGGTGATGCGGGTGTAGAAAGCACCGGTCTTCTCCTCCGATCGCTGTCTCGTTGAGAGTAGCTCCGACTTCAGCCGTTTCAGGGCGTCCGTGGTGATGTCCACTGACAAGGCAAGATCGCCCATGAACCGCGGCACCGCTGCGTACCTCGCCTTCCACGCCTCTCCTTCGCTGCCTCCTGGCGCCATCTCCTCGACGTACAACTTCTGGGCCTTGGCCAACTTGGAGGTCTTGATCATCCACAGCAAGGTGGAGATGCTGAGCTGATTGTGTCCTTGCGCCTCACGCCGAAAGCTGGGAGTAGTGAGCGCCGCAATCACCGTCATGTGCTCCAGAAGTGCATTCACCGCCACAGAGAATTCCTCAAGGTCATCCATGGCCCGGCCCTTCGTGGAGTGATCACCGGGAAACTCCGGGAGGTCATCCACCAGCTTGCGGACGTCCTTCAAGAGCGAGCTCTCGTTCTTGATCGCGGTCTGGTAGGAGCGGTCGTCAGAGGTGTACATCGCCATGGGGTCCTCCGGAGCTCGTGCCACCCCGGCAGGTGGTCCCGTTGCTGCCGCATGCTGTGACGCCGTCGGTGAGAAGGTCGCGGCGTCGGCAGAAAGTCGGTGGGAAGGAGCCGGGAATGTGGAAGGGGCAGGCTGTAGAGGGGGTTGGGGCGTCTCAGAAGATGGCCCAAACGATGCTGCCAAGTACCACGGAGCGGCACAGACCTCCACCCAGGCTTGTAGCCCGTCCAGCTCGTAGGTCCCCGCCTCCGACTCCGTGAAGGCGTCCACCACCGGTCGTCTCGGGCATTGGTACCATTGAGACGGAATTCTGGAACGCCTCGTGCCTCGAATAGACTCCTCTGCCACCAAGCGGTCCACCAAGAGAGCGTAGGTGGAGGTCTCGGTGGTGTGCAGCGGACGTATCTCGGGGAAAGAGGTACTACCGGCCCCGCTCAGAATGTATCGAGCGGGACTCAACCCAAGATTGTCACAGATCTTCAGGGCTGCCGACAGACCATAGTGCGAGGAGGTGACCTCGGGTAACGTCGCTGTAGTGGCCAATTCACCCGGGGGCACCCACAAGGAATCCCCTTGGGGAGTGACCACTAACAGCCGTGTAGTTGACGTCGACGGCCCCGCCCCCCCAGCCGGGTCACCATCAGGGTCGTCACCAGGGTCATCTCCAGGGTCGTCACCAGGGTCGTCCTCCGTGTCCTTATAGTCGCTACTCCGGCTTTTCGATTCTTCATCGGCGGCAAGCGGCTTCCCACCATTCCAGCCCAAGGTAAGCTGGCCTCCGCTGGTTGCATGCTGGGAGACGCTGGTTGCAAGCTGCTGGAACCCACTGGTTGCATGTTGGGAATGCGTGTTGCATGCCCCGCATGCCCCGCATGCCCCGCATGCCCCGGGGCATACCCTGCTGCATGCCCCACTGAGCCGGGTACATGCTCAGCCGGTTGTGTTGCATGCCCCGCATGCCCCGCATGCCCCGGGGCATGCCCCGCTGCATGCCCCACTGAGCCAGGTACATGCTCAGCCGGCTGTGCTGCATGCCCCGCATGCCCCGTATGCCCCGTATGCCCCGTATGCCCCGTATGCCCCGGGGCATGCCCGACTGAGCCGGGTGCATACTCAGCCGCTCCCGCTGCATGTTGTGGCTGGCCTTCACCAGACCCGTACACCACAGGGGTGTCCAAGCTTGCTCGACGTCTTCTCGCTAGACGCCGTTCCTCGGCCACCGCGCCCTCCGTTGCGGCAGCCTCTAGCTGAGCCATTTGGTCGCGTAAGCTCCCCGCCTCGGTCTCTGCGAGGAACCGAGCGGTCTCGGCGCGGACTACCCTTTGCAACATTTCCTGGTCCGTCAACTCCTTCCTCCGATGCCTCTCCAACTTGAGACGCCGCTCTCGTCGCTTGCGGCTATGCTGAGTGCCCGCTGCAGACTCATAGCCAGAACCGGATGTCGTGCTCCCAGGTTGAGACGCGTGAGCTTGGGAGAGGTCCTCGGTCACCACGTCTTGGGGCTCCGTGCGTATTGGCAAGGTTCTCCCAAGAGTATCTGGCCCCGAAGCACGGCGACGATGATGCGGCTGATGGGTTATCACACCCTCGTCAGGAGAAATATCGGTGTGAGGAATCGGTTCCATCAGCGGTGTCGGATACAGTCGTTGGGGGACCACTCTCATGTCTGTCGCCACCGCCCGCTCTGCAGCCGCCATGCGCTCTCGCGCTGCCCACCATTCCCTAGCACGTGCCTCCGACGCAGGGTCAGCTCCATATACTGGAGGTGGAGGCGGTGAAAAGTAAACGGGTAGTGTCCATGGATCCCCGTAGGTGGTCGACATCGGCGCGGGAGTGTACGGGGCGTATGTCAACACGCCTGGGGCATGGGGTAGCGGCGAGCCTGTGGCATAATGGTGTGGCATGCGAAAGGGTTGTGGCGGCATACTGGTGGCATAGGGAAAGCTCGGGGCAGATTGGAGTTGCGGTTGCATGCTCGTCGCGTGCGGGGGCTGGCGCGTCGCATACCCCGCATGCCCCACATACCCCGTATGCCCCGTATGCCCCGTATGCCCCGTATGCCCCGCTGCAAGCTCAGCCTGCCATGCTGCATACGGCTGCACGCTGCCCCAACCACTCTCTTGTTGTTGAAACACAAAGGGAAGGGTTGGGGAAAGGGCGTGCAAGGACTGGCTCTGAAGCATGCTGGGCTGCCCCGCATGCCCCGCATGCCCCGGGGCATACCCCACTGTATGCCCCACTGAGCTGAGTTGCATGCCGTGTTGCATGCTGGGTTGCACGCCGGTGTGCATGCTGAAGGGCACGTCCGGGGCAGGTTGATGTACGTCTACAACCTGCCCAGTATCGACCCCTGCGATGGAAGCGGTTAGTGGAGAGGGGTCTGAGGGGGTCAAAGGGAAGGTGGTGGTGGAACGGCCCGAAGGCCCAGGCGCGGTGGAAGCGGTTGGTGGAGAGGGGTCTGAGGGTGTCAAAGGGAAGGTGGTGGTGGAAGGGTGCATGGCGGTGGTGGAAGGGTGCATGGCGGTGGTGGAAGGGGGCAGCGGTCCAGAAGAAGACATATGTATGACCGTTATGACAATATGACCACTATGACAGTGTCAAATATGGCCGTATGATATTTCCAATAGAATACTAGTTGTCCAATATAGAACCAAAATATCACCAAAAGCTGTTAAGAACTTCGCCAGAAGGTATGAATAACTTCCTCCAGAAGGTAGAAGGTACCAGCTGCCAAAAATAGCCTTAAGTATGGTGAGGATACAAGATCTGGCTCATCTGACTCTAATCTCTTCTAGGATGCTTAAAAACTGAAAGTTTTTTGCTATTTGTGCTATTCCGCAAAGTTTTATCATAGTCCCCAGCGGTCTTGCTTATTTATGTCTCAGAAGGAAGCTTGCACTTTCCCCCCCCATACTTAAGCTCACACTTAAGGAATCAGCAACAAATCTTAGCATCCGCAACATCTGGCAAACACCCAGCAAAAAGCGGCCATACGGGTCCACCAAAGACGTCCACGCGCATAATATGCCAGCTCTATAGCCGTCGGAGTGGACCAGAACCGAACATTCTTAAGATCAAGCGTCAATTCTCGCCCAGAGCCTTAAGAAAAAGCATGATAACGCAGATCCCAACCAAATCCTTCACAAAGAAGATCCCGTAGCGAAACTTTTCCGTGTTTTCAGTGCACGTAACGCGCGCAATTTGAGCCGTCGAACGCAAGCAGAGACAGCTTAAAACTCAAAAACGAAAAGTCGCCCAAGTCATCTTGCAGTCGCATCTTAAGTCCCCACAGAAGACCTTCAACCAAATCCTCCACAAAGAAGGTCCCATAGCGAAACTTTCCCGTGTTTATAACGCACGCACTGCGCGTATTTTGAGCCGTCAAACGCAAGCTGAAGCCGCTCAAAACGCAAACACAAAAGTCGCCATCTCCAACATCATGTAACTCGCAGATCCCACAGGTCCATAGAACGTCCCCATCATCTGAGAACCAATTTGTACCAGGCACACTCCTGATAACTTAAACATATTTCTTTTCTTTATTTTCTTCTTTATTTTCTTTCTTTCTTTATTTTTATTCTTTTTATCTTATTTGCTGTTTTTGGTTGTGTAGCATAGGCTTCTAGCCTTATAATCCACTGTTTATTTGCATGACATATACTGGCTACGCAGCCTAGTAATACTATCACTTTATTTTCGATATAATGTATGGCCGCGGACCTATAACATTTATATCCCTATGTTCAGTCTTGGCATCATGCCCAATCCTAACACGTAAAACTTGTACAATTCTTTCACTTGTTCAACACTAACTGAGGTTCACTTTTCCCAAGCTTCCCCTTTCATCATGTTGCTCTTTAACTCACTAGCAGGATTCCTAGATTGACATCTGTCATCGGCCAATTACCAGCAGCCCATGCCTGATTCTGTTACTCCTCCACCAATCATCAGGCAGATCATGATACTTGTATTGCCATTGCAGAT
>LGRX02006852.1:0-20772 GCA_001247695.2 Cymbomonas tetramitiformis
CTATATGCAGCAGCAGAGCTCGGTGGATCCCCTTGATGACTACTATATGCAGCAGCAGAGCCCGGCCGATCCCCTTGATGACTACTATATATATGCAGGTATTCCAGCGCAACAGTACAAGAGGAACAAGCGAGCTTGAGAGAGGATTTGAGATCGAAGCACCAAAATGGTGTTACGTTCAGCAAGGGGTGATGATTGTCATCGGCATGCTGGACACTTCAGCGCGTGTGCTCATAAGACGATCGTATGATGACCAGCGACGGCTGTGGAACACGCATTGATATGCGTGGAGTTTAGGACGCACCAGCATACGTTGACTGGGGGAATGCTGTGCATAAAAATTTGCCGCTCGCCATCGTCAACTCCTCCGGTTCTCCATCAGCTGCGGACCAGATAACATCCGCAGTCAATAATCTATAATTATAAGTAAAAAACAACTGGGTGCTGTTTCAGACAGGTGGTGTCTTGATGATAGTCGGATTTGTAAAAATTCCAATCATCGCATCAGAATTAAAGTATATACAGCTATTTTAGCTTACCACTGAGCTTCGAATTGAGATTGTTTAAAGAGAGATAGAGAGAGATAACACCGCGCATCATGGGTGTTGGAATTTATCGTCACTTCGGATTCACTCCACACTTATTACGTGCATCTGGCGAGCACATACCGTACATAAAAAAGTGTTTTATAAGAACTATCTATTAATAACCGATCGCCTGCTCATCACTGTGCGCTTCTTTCGTTGCTTCCACATCCGTGTTGCAGGTAACATCATGTATTCGTTACCCGGGATATTGTGAGGCCCTATACTGGTATTGCCCCTGACACCGTGGCCAACTAATGGAGAGTGATTTGATATGCACGCGCGTGGTCATTATCAGTGTCCTCACTTGCACCATACTACGTGACGCACCGAGTTACATATTGATGCATACCAAGTTACCAAAATGGCGAACACATCGCGATACTGGCACTGAGCTTCCATCCTGTCAGGGGAATGTGAGAATGCTGCGAGGGGCTTCGATAAACGAATCATCAGACAAAGTAAGCGGATATATTTACATGACATATAATTGTTGTCGGATGGTTTGCACTGTAGATACTCTTGGCAAGATATAATTATATGCTGATGCGCCACTTTGTAGCACTCCTAAGGTGCATGCTTCATGAATGCGTGGTTGATTTATTTGAACTCAGTGAGCGGACGACGGAGATGGCGATATGCGAGTTTGGCTTTACTTTAATGAGTGAGCGGAGTGTATAAACAATGATGCGCACCGTGTTCCCCAACCACGAGCGCGGCGCACGTCGGGAAGCCGAGGCAGGGCGCGTTGACATCGGAGCTGCTCGGGCAGGTCAAGTGCGTGCGCAGCTCGCGGCAGCAGTTCACGGCCTTGGAGTAGAAGAACCACACCGCGAAGAGTAGCATGCAGATGAAGGTGTTGGCCTGCACCAGGATGCGGTCGGACCGGGTGAACGGCTCCGTTGCTGTGACCAAGAAGATGGCCGTGAGTGGATGCGCTTTGACCACCCGGATGGCGCCACGTTTGAAGGAGGTCCCCACGGATTTTGCACGTTTCGTCGCCTTTTTATCAGGCTTTATAACTCGGCCAAACCTTTCCCGAAACGACTGTGTTCTGGTTTCCATTTCGTTCTGAGACAGCTGCTGGGAGGTGTACATGTCTGCGATGTGTGTCTCGTGATCATCCTATAGCCAAACATGCCCCTCCCACGCCCACCTTCTTAGTCACCTGTGATAATGATGTGAATGTGAGAGAGCGCCGCGTCCTGATAATTATGAAACGCGTGCCTTGCGAATGATGATTATTGTATTCATGGCCAAGCGTCATTATGCCGTACTACTGCTTTTGGTAAGAGGGGGATGCAGTGAGATTAACCACAAGTAGGGGGATTTAGCGCAACGCCCCAACCATACTTAGAACATAAAGTGCCGTATACGTGTAGGGGTTACGAGTGTTGAGATTTGTAAACCTAATAAAACGGGGTTCCCCGAGACCCAAAAAAGTAAAATGCATCAAATGGACGAGCGCGTGCGCAACGCACCCGCACGCCGTAGATGCACTGAGTGTTGGAAGCAGCCGATTGGAGGATCCCCACAGCATGTTTCCAGATGCTTCTGCTGGCAATGACATGTATGAACAATGCAATAATGTGTAAAAATGGGAAACCGCTAAAATAAAACCCTGTCAACTAATTAAAGTGACACTGCAACCCTAATATGCAGCCTAATACAACCCTATATAGTAATATAACCCTAATACGCTCCTTCATCTTCATGCACGTGATCCGTGTTCACTGCGGAGACTTACCGTCCACTTATGCATGTATTCGCCTGCAATATCCTCCAGATCTGGAAGGCAACTCTGCAGGGCGGGATATTCTTGGCACTGCCGGGCAATGTACTCCTCCGATTTGCTTTGAATAGTGATGTGGCTCCAAGTTGGGTCGTCGGGATTCTCAATCCAGGTGAAGGGAAAGGTCCTCAAGCGCTGCACGACCAACAGCGTTGCCCATACATCGTGTGCCACCGTATATGACGAACCCGGTGAACCATGCCTCGTGGGCGCTGAGCTATTTGACGTGTTGTTCAGCGTTTCATCGAGGGCAAGTGCCTCTAGCAGCTGACTGGGCATGCTTTCCTCCAGCACCACTGGATCAAATGGGGCCACAGGATTGATCAGCAAGTCTTCCAGCGGCCTCCCCGACTTGAGCACCGTAGCCAGGTGGATGGTCATCTTGTACGAGCCGTCGGATCGCTGCAAGAAAATCAGGTTCCACAGATGACTCCGCTGATACCACCCGACGGTTCCGATGGAGTCTATGAGCACCTTGAAAGTGTTGGCATACCTGCCATCCACGACAGCTCACCTTACATCATTAGCACTGCAATCCAGGAACTAGCTTGCACCCAGCGAGTTGCAAGCAGCAAGTTTTCAGGCGTGCAGAGTTGATGTGCGACGGGATTGCACACACACACTCAGACCCCAGCCTGCATCTTCGTGGCAGTAAAGACCATTATCATTGTCATGGTGATGTATAAATATCTGGTCGTATAAATGAACAAACATGAGGCAGGCGTCGCAAGATTCATATTTGCCTTGGAAGAGCCCTTTCAAATCAAGCACTAGACAGTCGAAAATAGAACGTATAGCGACTCGCCAGCTTCCACGCACCAGTTCAAGGGAGGAAGAAAGCGGGCGCCAGACGTCCGAGGCAGCAGCGTGTCAGCCTCCTGCTGATGCAGTTTGCAGTGAGCGGTCACAGCAAGGCGTCGGTTGTGCCGCGGCGGCTGATACACAGGGACAATACGTAATGCTTACCAGGAAAATGGGCGGTCGCAGGGCATCTGCCACGGAAGCTGGCTGGCCTGCGCGGTCTGCTTGTTGACGTCCTCCTTGCTCAGGATGGCGTTCATGCTCAGGAAGGCCTGCACGATAGCAGTGCCCAGCATCCGCTCCACCGGCAAGTGCCGCTTCTGCCACTGTCTATCGCTACTTCTACTCTTCATTTTAGAGAGCTTCCCGCCTGCGTTCGACAGAGAGTCAATGCCTCGATGTTCGCCAACATCAGCATCTGCGGCGTCTTCGTCATCGCTGCATTCCGCCTGCATTTGCCGCGCTACCAATGCGCTGATCGATTTCCGCGAGCTTTGATGGCGCATGAACTGGTTCATGGAGATGGACGGCTTGAGCACGTTGATGCTCTTGAATGACATGCCAATATTCTTACTGGAGAATCTATCACCCTTATTCCACGAGGAAGGATATTTCCAGGAGAAATTGTTGTGTTGCCCCTTCGTTGATGAACTCCGCCGCTTCGCTGATAGAGTCCACTTCGAGGACAGTGATTTCTCTGCATCTACGTTCCCTGATTGCCGCTGCTGGCTACCAGCATTGCCTTTGTGTGAGATCGGCTCGATGCCAACCTCGGCCATGCCCTCTGTGACGGCCTGAGGCGACGAATGGACTTCTCTGGTTTCGCTGCCAACTCCTGGCACTACCGCTTCTGACACATCCAGCGAACCCATTGCATCCAGGGCCAGCTGCTCGAGGTAGTTCAGAGGAATGCACAGCTGGAGTCGAAAGACGTTGATCCGCATTGTCTTGAATAACGCCCTCGCATTCAACACCCTGATTTTCTTTCTGAAGATGGACATCTTTTGGACAGTGGTACGAAATGGGAGATACGATGGCCTCCCCTCATTGCTCGCATCATCGCCAGGCGGATTTGACTCGCCCACCGCTCGAAAGGGATTCCAATTCCGTCTCTTTTGGCTTGCAGGTTTCCGCAGCGTCATCATTCGCGCCGGATTATTGCGCCGGATTATTCTTTTTCTGCTGCCGCGGTCATCATTCCTAGTATCATCACTGCCGCCGTCGCCGCCGCGAAGTCGCGCTAGAAGGGTTAGTGTCGTAGTTGCACTCTGCCACAGTGACTTCTTGAGGGAGGGGCCCAAGCGGCGCTGATCTTGCTCCGCCGCGGTGATGGAGTCGCGCGAGTCACTCTCTTGATGATTACTGGATGCCATTGCACGATTATACCTCCCGGCGATCAAACCCACGATGCTGGCTTCGCTTTTATAGGTCCACATGCTCGTCAGTGTGTCTGCCGATTCCGCCGGCCTCTCAACTTGCGAGTGTTGAGCGCGCAAGGACGCGATTTCACTCAACGGGTATGAAGCGTCTGATTGAAATTTGCCAGCGCCCGCAGAGCCTGTGGCAACGTCAAGGAAGCAATCCGCGTTGCCTTCCACCGCGCTACCATCGCAACAAGAGCTTTGCAACGCGGTGTAGGATGACTCTGTGAAACTGGAGCTTTGCAACGCGGTGTAGTATGACTCTGTGACAGCGACACCGCCAGTTGTATGATGGGAATCGTCTATATCACTGATATCAGATGCCGCTCCCGACTCTGCATGCGCCTCGTCCAAATCGTCCATGATGCTGGTGAGAAGCGCGTTAGCAGGAAGATGGGCAATAGTGCGCTGTAAGGCCGTGACACCATTCCGCCATACACGCGGAACATTTTTATGCTTTCTGAGAGTAGATGCTGCAGTTGCATGTTTTCTCAACGGAAGTGGAGATGGAGATGGAGATGGAGAGCTCAGCCTACATGTGGGCATACTACTAGCTGCTGCATCAGTCTGCACGTGGATGATACGTGATGCCTGCCAGTCAGAGCGTATCGATATTGGCAATGAAGTGGCATTAATATCGCGTGTTGTATGATTGCTTGCTGGCACATGTCCGAGCCCTTGCTGGATCCGTGACTTTACCACTGCCTCTCTATAGCCGCTCGCATCCCAAAGTCCGGCATACTGGCCAACTGATACTTTGAGCTGCTGCTGCGGATGCAAGTAAAAAGATGGTGAGCAGGTCATACCATTTGTGATATGACAAGCCATTCCTGAGTTGGTGCCGCGAACGGCATTGCCATCATTTCGATTGCAGATGTCTGCATCGAGGCCGTCGACTGAATTAACATCGACTGCATCCCCGGCGTCCACCGGCTGAACTGCCGTGCCTCCGAGTGGCTGCCTCGTCTGCGCACCTGGAAGCTGAGTGCTGGCAGACGTAGCGTCATCAGCGGCGGCGGCGGCGACCGCAGCAGCACCACCAGCACCACCAGCACCACCACCAGCACCACCACCGCCAGCAGCACCAGCAGCAGCAGCAGCACCAACACCACCAACAACACCACCACCAGCGGCATTTGCGGGCGTATCCATTAAAGTATCGCTCGCGCATGCACAGTTGTCTGCTGCAAGCACATGCCCCAGTTGCTCGGTCGGTGACTTCACCATCACTGCATCTCTATTGCCGCTGACATCTGTCGTCTGTCTGTCATACTGATCAGCGTCCGCTTGTAGCTGCTGCTGCGGAGGCAGGTGACTGGATGAGCTTACCATACTCTTGGCGATATGACTGTCACCATTTTGACTGTGAGTGTCGGCGTCATCATCAAGTAGTGAAATGCCTGCTACTGCATCCACGGTGGCTGCCAGCTGAGCTACGGCATCTCCGAGAGACTGCCTCCTTCGCGCACGTCCCCGAGTACTCCGAGTGCCGGCAGACGTGGCAGGAGAGCCCCCGCCGCCATCACCACTCCCACCAGCATGCGCGGGCTCATCGTCCTGATGTCGCATATTGCTGTTATCGTTCTGCCGAGTATTGGTGGGGCTGTCCGAAGTGCCAGGGCGGTGGTGAGGATCGTCAACGTTATCCACAAGGCTCCAGCTCCACACGTCATCCAGTGACCGAAAGGTGCCGCCAACCGGGTTCACGAGTGTCGTCAAGAGCTGCATCCGCTCGCGGTTATGAAAATGGTTGGAGACGCAGAATAGCAGGCCCGCCCCGAGCATGAATATGGACAACACGCTCAAAAGAACGGCCGACTCTGCGATCCCGGCGATACTCAAACCCGTAGCATCAGTGCTGTCTAAGGTCTCCACCTTGGTTGGGAATCGCCTATTGCCAAAGCGCGTGCTCTGCGCAGCTGCAAAGTCGGTCAGGTGCGTGCACATGCACCCAAGCTGGTCCGTCCACACACAGCCGGGTCCCACAAACGCCTGTAGCCACCAATCCCACCAGCAGCCGACTTCGTTTCCTGGCTCTGAGATCCCGCATCCCTCCCCAACATAAGTGCGCAGGCGCTTGCTAGCCGATCCCGTGGCGAGAGCATCCTGTGCAGCAGCCTCGTGGTCCACCCACACCTCCCGGCAGTTTGCAAGAAGAGAGGTGTTCGTCAAACCCCAAGCAGCCTCCAGCAGACCCTCGAGCATCGATACGTTTGCCTCACGCCAGTACGTCGAAGTTCCGGCTGGGAGAGGGTTTGGCAGTGTTGTGCATCCTTCGGTGCTGTAATAGCCTCCGCCGGCCTCGTACTCTCCGCGTGTGCTTTCAAAGAAGAACACGCACTGATGAGCAGTGATGTGGGAATTTGTATGTGCACTATTTCCGTTGGCATTGTCTTCCCATGCTGCCCCCATGGGCCCGGTCATGGCTGCAGTTTGCATATCCGCTCCCAGAACGTCAGACAGTGGCTGAAAACCCACTTCGTCGACACTGTTATTAGGCACACGGAAGGCAAGGGAGAAGGTGAATGCCTCTTCAAGGCCATGCACTCTGAGGGCGTCCTCCTCCCTCGTCCCATTGTGCAACGAAATTGACGTCACGTCGGAACTCATGTAGCCGCTCGTCAATTCGCCGGATGACGATAGCAGAGAAATACGTCTGCTGCTGGCTCTAGCTTCATCGCCGTCTTCACGTCTACTACTGCTGCCAGTGGTGGTGTTGTGCGGATCAATCATCGTGCTGACGAGTGCGGTGTACACCACACCTGACGATGTACCAGGGTCCTCCAGGAGGGCACTTGCTAAGGAGCGCGGAAAAGCCACGACCACCCCGCTAGGGGATTCCAGTGGTTCGTTGAAGAGACGTGCCGCGTCCGAGGTCATGTCATCGCACTGCGCCACGGATGACACGGCGCTGGAGGCCACCATCGCCGGTTGCTCTCCCGGCACCATGTGCTGCATGGCGGAGAAAGCGATCCCGTGCATGACCGTGACCGCCGCAGCCACCTCGACGTTTTGGTCGCTGGTCCCTGCCACACTGTAGACTGCTCCACTCAGACCATCGGCGATGGCTTGGGCAGCTATTGTGCTAAGCAGCGGTGCAGTGCTGCTGCTGGGGGATCGTGACAATGCGTGATGCGTTTCACGAGTACTTGTCACGAGGGAGTCTCCGAGTGCTAGGACATCGGATCGAGATGCGGCCGTGAGTTCTGCAGGCGATTGCGCGACGGACGCCATTAACTCTGCCACGCGGGTGATCGTGTCCGTGGACTTGGGCAGCAGGCTCGTCCACACCTCCATGCTCAAACTCATCATCGTCTCTCGCTGCGCCTGGCTGGCTCTCAGTCGAGCCTCTTTTTCCCTGGTCGTGTTCAGGATGCTTCCACCACCCCCAGATAGCTTACGGCGGTTATGATTAGCTTCGTCGAACAGAAGAGATCGGTGTCTCCTTTCACTCTCAGATGCTGAGCTGTTCTGAGATGCAGTGGCGGCATCGTTGAGCAGTGACGCCATGGACAAGACAGCATCGCAGGGATCCTGACCGTTCATCAACGCCTGGGTGGCACCATCCAGGGCATCTTCCACGTACCGCTCCTGCGCGGCTCCGTTTTGGATTGCAAGCGGCTTCACCGTTAGATTCTGCGCTGCTGACGTGGCCGCACCGAGAGAATCTTTCACAAACAGGTGGACAGTCACGAGGTTCAGGTGTTCCTCGATGCCAGATGATGCAAGGAGTTGCTGAAATGTGCCGGATGGCTGCCACTGTGTCAGCATCACAGGTGCGCTGCCACCCGAGGCGCCAACCACAGCATACCGCAGTTGGAACCACAGCAGCAGGTCCTCTGGGTCGTCCTCCCAACCACTCCCCTCGTGCAGAAACTCGGTCTCGTACATGAAACCCTCTGCGGGAGTGACGCGAAACTTGCCGGAGTGAGGTGGGGAGTTTGTGGTGACGTCCATCGAGATCCACGCGATTCCGACTGAATCTGCGGCCGAGAGCTTGAAACGATACGTGCTTCCTTCCGCCAGCACATTGGGATGGATCACCAGATCGAAAGAGTTCAATGGTGTGGACGCCGCCTCGGTGAGGTTGGCTATCTCGGGGGTCGCGCTGTCTCCAGGCTCGACCGTCCAGGTGAGGCTCAGAGTCTCCGGGTGCGCTGACGTCACCTGAGAGGTCAAGGTCAGCTTCGTGCCAGTGTCGTGCTTTCGGTGAAGGAGGGGCACAATCGTTGGCACGGGTAGCTCTTCCAGGACTATGGTTAAGATTGTGCTCGCGTTTGCTGTTCTCAGAACCTTCCTCGCGAGACAGATGAGGCGATACTCCGCACCTTCAGCGCTACCCTGAAGTGCGAGGGATAATCGAGGGCCAATCAAATTGCTCTGCGAAAGTAGCCGGCCTGTCACATCCCGGCAGTAGTTGTCAGCGGTGTCATTGCTGGCGCCGTTGCTGATCCTTGCGCACGTCCAGCTGAACGTCATCTCACCATCCACTCCATCCGGGTCATAGCTGCTGCTCGCATCGAGCTCCACCGGCAGGCCTTCTCCGGTTCTGACCGCGCCTCCTTGAATGAGCACCACCAGGGGCTGTGCGATCACTGAGAAGTGCGTATCGACGGCCGCCGTTACCTTGGAATTGCCATTCAGGGTTGCAGTGAGCTGCATTGCGTATTGCACGCGAGTGGTCAAGGTGCCCTTTGGTAAGTACAATAGCAGGGTCTCACGTTTGTTGATATCAGAGTCGAGGTCGGCCGCGACTCCATCCGAGGTCACGCCTCTCCACATATACCGCACTCCCTATTGTGATCAACAAAAATGTACCAGCAAATAAACCCCCACGCCATCCCAAATACACCACCATGTCAGTGGCTGTTCTTGCTCGTATATAATTATAGTAGCTAGCGTAGCGTGCATGTGATTGTTTCACGAACCAACTTTCATTATCGGATGCAACGTGACAGAAACGGAGGGTGAGGTAGAAAGCAGGAACTGGATAATGACAGAGGGAACCGTGTCACATCGATACCCATCCGATGCATGATGGATAAATATTGATCAGGCATTGCCAACGTTTGCTAGTGATAGAAATTTGCCTATCGGCTATGCACGTGACTGCAATAGATCGCAAGGGCACACTTTGCTCTCAAAATATTCCTTCGGCGTCATTATCAGTCTCATCGACCACAGCGCACAAATAATAATAGTAATATGATATGTTAAGGATGGGATCAGAGGCACACTCGTCATCCGTCAATATATCCTATCCATTCATACCAGATAGTTTCCCCCCCGTATAGTCTGATAGAAATATGGAATCACAACTTCCACCCACGGGCGATCAGCGCAGACCGATTCATGCCGTCGATATGCCCGGATGATTCATCGCATGTTTTTTGATGGGTCAGATAGAACCAGCTATGTGCCCTGACACCTGACCTCCGGTCAAAGGGTCATACAAACATAATAAGATGCATACAAAAGTGACACCGTACATGACAATGATGCATGGTGGTCATCACCCGTCGTATGACGTCGTCATTTCATCGAGGGCTGAGCGTGCTGGAAGGGGCGTGAAGATGCGCGCCGCCACACCTGGGAGAGGGTGCAGCCCGGCTCATCCAATCCCGTGAAGACAGCTGCAAGCTGATTTTGCTGTGATCGCTTCATCTTCCCATTGACAGTGGTGCTCATTGCTGGGTCCATACGGATTGACAATGTACAGAGCTCGCACGTGGCACCATCGCCACGATATCCCTCAGGACAGCTCTGGCAAGTCCGGCCGACGCCAGGGGCAGGTATGTCAACGCACTCCACCCCAGGAAAGCATGGATCTCGAGCGCATCCGTCTTCGTCGACGCACGCAGTGTCGCCCGTGCCAGAATAGCCCGGAGGGCAGGCGCCACACTGCGATGCCGTGGTGGCAACACTGTCTGGGCTACAGTCCGTGAGCTGGTCGCAGTTTCCATTCCCCACGTCACAGCTGACTCCAGGACGGCAGTCTGTTTCTCCGGTGCCCAGAAATCTTCTTCCGTCAACCTGCGCCGCATCGATGAGACGGCTTTGAGCACAAGTGACAGTCGCCACGTATCTCGTGTCCCAAAAATATAAAATACTATAGATTGAATCAGCTCAGCTGTTTACGCTTCGGAATCGTATCCGCTGCTTCCATCAGTCTCAGCTACGTCCAGTGTCAGCTACAGGAGGCTACAGGCACAGGCAGTCACAATCATACCAAAAGTAGATCGGATTCTAAGCTTTCTTTATTTATCCCTGAGAGCGCTTTCAGAACGATTGGATCAGCTTTATCCCTCGAGTGATAGCATGCACATGCGGATGCGCTCGATGACATGCCCGTAGGACATATATGCTCGATGCAGCGAACAGGTTTGCGATAAACCTCTAGCTGGAGTCAACGGGGATCGGACAGATGGAATCTGGTGGGGTCTATGTGCTGGATGCGGTAGAGCATGCGACGGACGTAGATATATGCATTCTTGACTTGAAAGTGATCAACACCTCATCCGCGCAACATCAGAATTGCATTGATGCAATGTGCGCACCTCTGGGCATGCCGTGCAATAGGCTGCTCCCGGGACGTTGACGCAGCTCGTTCTCAATCCGGCGACTTCACTTGAGATCCAACAGCCACCGTTGGGTTGCTCCTGGCACTCGTCGATGTCAATGCAGCCTTCTCCATCTGCTTCTGCCCGAAAACCACGCGGGCACTCTCCACAGGTGCGCCCAGTTCCTGGCGCGGGCACGTCCTTGCACGTCTGGGCAAGGCGGGCGTCATTGTCACTGCTCCAGCACGGCTGGCTAGCACATCCATCCACTTCAACGCAGCGCTGCTGAGAAATAAATCCTCCTGCAACGATCGAGGGTGATGACTCCGTCACTGGTTCAAGCCCGCTTGGACACGCCCCACACACCACCGCGTCGGTCTGCATATCCATCACACATGCCACCAGAGGACCGCATCCACCGTTCGTACCTGTTGAACAAAGGTTCTCGCGACACGTACTCCCATTTCCCACCATGCCCGGGGGACACGGAGCGCACGAGAATCCGATGCCTGGTGCTGCCACGTCGACACAGCCACCTGTGTAGCATCCATGGAGGCCTGGCCCCGTTTGGCAGCCATCTTCATCCACGCACCCGGTCGCCCCGGATCCAGCATAGCCTTCCGGGCACTCCCCACACATCTGCTCCGCATCGTCGTCGCTGCACTCAGTCAGAATGTCACACCCGCCGTTGTCATACTCGCAGCTCGTGACGGGCAGGCAGTATGTGTCCAAACTCCCTCGCATTCCTTCAGGGCAATCTCGGCATGTCGTACGGTCCGGTGACATTTGCTGGCATGGCGGCGGCGACGACGGTGGCGGTGGCGGTGGCGGTGGCGGTGGAAGCTTGCCATCTTTGTTCAGTGATGAGTTCGCCGTAGGTGTCTGTGTGAGATGGGATAGTGAGGCTATGTGGTCAGACAGTGATGACGTGTTATTAGAAGGCGTGGCAGTCGGAGGACTCGATATTAGGCCACCGTTGCTTGACAACGAGATGGGAGATACCGTCATCGTGGATGCAACGCTTGTCAGATTGTTATCACTGGCGCTCGTGTTCCACGAAACTGATGCAACGGGTAACATCGTAGGCGCCCGCGATGGCGCAAACGTTGGGTTTGGTGGACTCTCAGGTGGTGGGGATTGGGGGGGTAATGGGAGCGCAGGAGGGGGCATTGGAGGAGAGGGAAATGGCGAGTGACGCTGGTGGAGGGGATGAGGAGAGAAGTAGGCATATCGGGGAGAAGGAGGAGGTAGTTAGGGAGGAGGTGGGAAAGGAGGTGGCGGAGGATATGGTTCGGGAGGAGGGGGCCGGGGGATGGGGGTGGGCGAAGAGGGTAGTGGGGGTGGGCTTGGAGGGAGATGGGGAGGAGCTTGGAGGGGAGCTTGGTGGAAAGGAGGGGAGATGGTGGCGGCGATGGTGGCGGTGAAGGGGAGTGAGTAGACCATCTCGTACAAAGAGCTGGATACAAAGGAGCATGTGATATTCCCAAACTCCTCAAAAGATGCAAAGACAAATACGGAACTCGGCGACGAGGATATGAATGACGAAAAGTTTTCTGGAGTATTAGAGGCAGATGAGGGGAAGTACACTGCCGAGGAGACACTCGCACTGCCACTAGCAATGCTGTTGATCGATACATCAGAAGAGGCAACACCGGCAGCGGAGGCCATCTGCATGTTAAAGTCGGCGTTGAATGACGTATTGAAGCTGGAATCAGTAAATGCGGACATTGATAGAGCCGAGAATGTGATGGTCGAGGAAACTCCCGTTACGGTTACCACACCCGGAGGAGGGCACGGAGATGGTGGCGGAGATGGCAGGGGTGGGGGGTATGGAGGAGGAGGGGAATGTGGAGGGGGCGGGCGCTGGTGGTGGTGGGCTTGGAGGAGCGGGCTGGTGGTGGTGGTGGGCAGGAGGGGGCTGTGGTGGGGGATTTGGTGGTGGTGGGCTTGGAGGAGGCAGGCTTGGTGGTGGTGGAGGCTTGGAGGAGGTGGGCTTGGTGGAGGCGGGCTGGGTGGTGGAGGATTTGGTGGTGGTGGGCTTGGTGGTGGTGGGCCGGGTGGTGGAAGTGGGGGAGGGGGGGTTGGTGGGGAGGGGGGGGAGGGAAGGGTGGTGGGGAAGGGGGTGGTGGGCAGAGTATATAATCACTTTTCCACGTACATCACTTGCCGGAACACCAGTGCTCGCCTTAAAGTAGACAGTCCCATTGATAGTGTACTCGCCCACATCGAGTCCACACAGGTCAAGTGTGCAGACTGTCGCGTTGTTTTCACACATCTCTGTGTGATGCGATGTCCAGGAAAGAAAGCTTGGACCAGATGCTGTGCTCAAGGAAATGTTATCCACTCCAGCCTCAAACATCGTACGGACGCAGGTCAATGTGGAGTTCTCCTGCACGGAATAAGCAAGAGGCATGCTCAGTCAATGTTCTTACTGCTGATATGCTGTTGCAATGTGTACGCAGAATTTTGAAATGAACTCAGACCATCGGATGAAACTATGTGAGTGGTCTCACTAGTCGATGCAGTCGTCTTCACAGTCGATGAATGGAATATGTTGACCGATAAATGCAAACCAATGGTCGGACAACGAAAGATGCACGAAAGCGTTAATCAGAAGCGGGCACCGAGGCTCTCCTTGCAGAGACAGAGGACACCGAGTGAGGCTGCCACCCCACCCTGCCGCCTCTCCTTGCAGAGAGATCGGACTAGTCTGTTCCATTCTTCAACAGACAGGTACCCGTCAGAAAGGTATCATGGGGGCAGCCGCACTCAACTACCCATGTCCAGCCAGCGGCCGTTCCCGTTGAGCTGCTCAGCGCTTGTGGTTGAGATAAGGTCACGATCTTCCACGTGTCGGGCTCCCAGTGTAGAGCTACGACGACCTTCTGACATAGTGAGCAGCGTCGACACCGACCGCCGGAGGGACTGAAGAAGGCGAGGTATTCTGGCCGGACGATGATGCATGACGTCACCCGGGCACGGTTCAGAATAAATCCCCAGAATAACTTCCTATCGCTCGACTAAAACCAATTGCCAAATACAAATAGTTCGTTGTCATTTCTTGTTACGACCCATTCGCCCTCAGTCATCCATGCGTACTTTGATATATATTCTTTGCTTGATGCAAGATGTCAATGGATCATCACAATCAAATGTCTATCTATCTAGCGTTTTCTATCAGATATAATTACAACCCCACCTGTGCATATGCCGTCAGTGTGCCATTCCCATTGGCTGTGGCTGCGTTGATATAAAATGTCGGAGGTGGAGGACTTGGTGGCGGCGGTGAAGATGGAGGGGGCGGTGGAGGAGCTTTCGTGGGGGTTCTTGTTGGTGTACGTGTGGGAACTGACGTGGATGGAGACATGGTCGGGAATGCAGTGGTCGGGAAGGTCGTAGTAGGGCTACTAGAGGGAGCGTGTGTGGGCCCTGTAGACCACCACCATTCGCAACGCAAGGCGGCGGCCATAGTCCTCAGCCATCCGGAAATCCAGTAGCACATGCATTATTTTTGTCTCAACAACACAGTCGCGCATCCGCCGCATCCACGAGGCCGCGCATGCATCCCATGCATCTCTATGCCGAATAGAGGAACGAATTCTGCCTTCACAAAGCAAAGTGTCACCGACCCGACGAGGGGACCAACGGCAGAAAAGATCATTGGGTACGACGGTATCAACTTTGACAGTTAGTGTGTATGCCGTTGGATCGAACTCCTGGCAGGTCGAACAGGCAACTGGGCAGCAGGGTGAGGATGAGGAGGCGTGGCGTGAGCTGCAATCGCCAGCGGCGGGGAGGCCTTTTATTGGGGACTCTAACACGAGGCCCAGGCATCTTGGGTCCCTAAGGGGAGGGAGCTTCTGCACTCGGGGAGCGCAAGCGTGAGCAGCCATGCTGGGTCGTCGCTTCGTCCAAACGTAGAGCTGGGCCCCGCCAGCACATTATGTTTTGATGCGGCCACGGCGCGGCCGATAGCAGACGCGCGCATTGGGGCAGCCTTGACGGCCCCGGGGGCGGCGGCAAGGTGATTAGAGGAGAGCAACGCGGCGCCATATCGGGATGTGCGCCCGCACCCCTTTGGCGTGGGGGTGTGTAATTTATGTTAACATACCAATTATATGATTTATGGGGGGATAGGGCCTGCCTGCTGCGGTGGCGTTTCTGAAGAAGATACAGCGGCGTTTCAAGGGGAGCCGGTACAAGAGAGAGGAAGATGTGGCAGGGAGAGGAGGTGGACGAGGAGATATATGATCTGGCTGCTCAATGGGGTGGACGGAGAGGTGGATCCGGCAGCTCTTGTTTGCACTGGTGCGGGGGGGGCACGGGGTTGTTCATCCGACCGGCTCGGGAAGGACACCCAATTGGAGATGGCTGGCGGCAAGCCGGCAGCGTGGCGGTGAGGCGGGATGGG
Organism: Cymbomonas tetramitiformis; assembly: GCA_001247695.2. NCBI lineage: Eukaryota > Viridiplantae > Chlorophyta > Pyramimonadophyceae > Pyramimonadales > Pyramimonadaceae > Cymbomonas > Cymbomonas tetramitiformis. The sequence continues at coordinate 15,570 of LGRX02006852.1, forward strand.
GACCCCAACCCTGCTCGCGGGGATGAGGTGACTCAGCAGATAGAAGGGGCGCGGTTGGCCTTGATGGACACGGCTTGGGAAGACGCGGGTGGAAATAAATACAGAATATGCGTCGCAAGTAGTGAGACGCAAATGGTCTAAGGGCACGCTTCATGTTTGGCAGACCGCGGAGGTTTCTGATGGGGCAGGTAATAAGGCAGGAAGGATGGCATGCATCACACCATGCTCTGGTGAAGCATAGGGGACAAACGACGGGATGTAGAGAATCCAGTCCATGGGTAGCGGGGGAACAGGGCACGGAGTGGAAGCAGGAGGGGGAGTGCGATCTGCTGAAGATTTCATTGGTGTGGCCAGCCAAGCTGCCTCATCATTTTACCACCTGTAGAGCGTCCGGGGTGTTCTGGCAGAGGCGGACGGGTGACCTCTTGTTGCCGGGCCCGGCCGATGATGCGGAGCAGAGGTGTTTGGACTCACGAACAGGGCGGAGGCCTTACCAGGGATGAGGCGATGCTCTTGGCTGAGGACGAGGTGGCTGATGAATTGTGGTGGGGGCATGCAGGCAGGTTCGGCGCAGCTCCTTCTTGCTTTGGGGAAGAACTGGAACCTGATTGTGGGATTGGTTGGTGGGGAGCGCGTTGAGTAGGGTGCAGGTTGGGGGCTGGGGGGGAGCTGACACACGCCAATCAAGGTAGCCCCTTGTAAAATCCCAGCGGGGCTCTTGGGAACGATGTCCATTATTCTTACAAACAGGTTTCACGGCAGCAGGTGGCATCTAATTAGCTCCCCCACTCGGTTCAAGGGGCAGGGTAGTTCGTTGGCCGCGCTGCCGGAAGTGATAGTGATGAACAGTTGCAGGGAAAACCACCGGTTGGTGAACTATTGGTAGGGCTTGGGATACACCGGAATTTTGATAGCGACGGGCCCCACCCAGGTAGGCATGAACAGCGCCGAACCATTCACTGCTGCGCATCAAGAGCGCATGGCTCAGGTTTCGGCTCAACCACGGAGTGTTCGAGTGTAGCTACGGCGCCAAGGTACCATACGGCTGGTGTTAGGGGCAGGGAGTGGCAAGCTATGTTAGATGGTGGAGATTTGAGCTGTGGAGGTGGCGATTTAGCCTATCACACACAGTATCGTGGCCTTTCGGAATGCTCGGCACACGACAATTGGACAACTGTTCGGAAGTCGAGGCTTGGGAAGCGGTAACGAGCAGCAGGCGATGCGTGTTATCCGCATCGGAATTGACACGGTGCCCGGAGGTTGTGTGTGGGAGGCCCATCATGCTTGCGCAGACGGTTTGTGCCAACACCTGTCTAAACATGGGGGATGTAAGGCCGCCGGGGTTGGTCAGTGTTGTGAGCTGGTTCAACGAGGAGGCGGTGTTGGGGACCACGGCGCACGGCATCGGGAGCAGGTGGATGTGCAAATGCGGAGTAATGGGATACACCCGGCTTCAGTCCGCTTGCTTCAACATCTCACCTGCTGTGGTTGGGGATGCGGACGTTGGGGACATCGTTGTTGGTGATCTCGTCGGTGAGAATGTCATTGGTGATGAAGTTGGTATGGATGTAATTGGTGAAATTGTCGGTCCCGATGTAATGGGTGAATCTGTAGGTGTGCCTGTGTGACAATCCACCATACACAATTCTTTTAGTGATTCACGGCATTTCATGCCCCAATGATACATATATAGGCGTTGAATTAATTCTGGTGATCCTTGTGTAAGTGTGGATATTGTGAATTAAATAAATCACCATAAGTTTTTTTTGTGCTCAACTCACTCCAATTGTTATCGTAACCCATACATTCGTTCAAGAAACCACGTTCCTCAGCGATGAGAAAATGTTTCCAAAGTGTGTTAAATCTACATTACTAGGCCGGTCAAGCAACAAAGCCCTCACATTTCCACAGATATAGCAGGGTGCATTCTCATGTGTGTGCTTATCCTTGGACCGACTCCTTTGGCACCCCGTACCCACAGAAGACCCACGCCGGGGATCAAAAAATTCAGCACACACTTTGGGACACTTATATATCCGGATTCTCCGGAGCTCACTAGTGAAGAATGGGACCCCCTAAGCATCACTGAGCCACCCGAGCCCATCTGCATCTGCACCGCCGGCGCACTGATGCCTTGTGCTTGAAGCCGGCTCATCCCTGCCCCCAGAGCGGTGCGAGTCACGTGTGTGTGTGTATGCTTATCCTTGCGAATCCTTTGGCACCCCAAAGCCACAGGAGACTGCATGCACTATGTACCCACGCCGGGGATCAAAGGATTCAGCACACACTTCCGGACACTCATCCGGATTCTCCGGAGCTCACTAGTGAAGAATGGGACCCCCTAAACCTCGCTGAGCCACCCGAGCCCCTCTGCATCTGCACCGCCAGCGCACTTCCGCCTTGTGCCTGAAGCCGGTTCATCCTTGCCCCCCGAGCTGCGCGAGCCATATATCTCCACCACCAAGCCCACGCGCAAGACCACCCCTCTGCTCCTGGGCCTCAAGGCCACAGTTCCTCTGCGGTTGTCCTGCCGGCGCACTGCGTGTCTCTGGAGTCGGCTCACCTCCGCCAATCGAGCCACCTCTCCACCACCAAGCCCACATCCCACATCACCCCGTGTGTGTGTGTGTGTGTGTATGCGTATCCCTTGCACTTCTCGCGAACCCGCCTGAGGCGTGCACCTCTCTCCGGGCCGCGGGCTCTAAAATAGATTTTTTAAAAAATGTAATTTTTCTACTAACTGTGCTCGCAGGGCTTCAAGACAACGGTAACAATGGCGATGGGGCGACACAGGTAAGACATGAGGTGCGCCAACCCGTATTTGCAGTACACGAAACTCCCCTGTCCGTATCTGTAGCGCCGTACTTTGCATGTAGTGCCCGACACCCCTGCTCAAACAAGCCAGACACAAGTCGTACAGCCACTGAAAAACCTAAGATGGCCAACACGAAAGCCGGCAATGTGCGAAAATTCGGAGAAAGAAGTCCCCAGCAAGTGGGGCAAGAAGAAAAATCGAGCAGGTTCATGGGGCACGAAAGAGGATCAGCAGACCAAGCGAACACCGAGGAGTTCATCAGAGAAATAAAAGCGCAGTCAGCGAAGAGAACCGACGGGTACCCAGGCGGAGCGACCATGCCAGAGCTCTGCGACACACATGGTGAAGATATGAAAAAACTGATTGAGGCCGCGGGGGCAGCAGACGCGGATATGACGGCGCTGGAGGCGGTGGCAGAGTACATGGCCACCGTCTACGAGGACGCGCGGAACGTGAAGTACCAGCGAGGCTTCCCACTGGAAACTATTTACGGGCTCCCGGCAGGGCACGGCAGAACCCGCTACCAGCTGGTAGTGAATTGCACTGACCTCACCTCAGAGGAGCAGGATGAAGTTGGCATGCACAAGAAGGGACCGCAGGTGACGGTGGGGCCCTTTCGGGAAGAGCCAAAAGCAGCGAAGCAGTACATCGGCCACCTGGAGTCGGCGATCCGACACTTTCACGACCTCCCTGACACCGCTCCGGTTCTGTGCAGCGGCAAAACCCAGCTACGCTGGTATGTTGATAAGATAGCAGAGTTTCATCTCACCTTTGAAAAAAGTGAATATGCCATCACCGCGCTGGCGACATCTCTGGCACATCTACCTCTTCACTGCGTACCACTGGGGGCAGACGACTTCCAAGCAGCAGACGTTTGCATCCCGAGGGTACGGGTATTTCATCCGAGGCAGACCAGGACAGGCAACGCGGAGCGACAGCTGCACATAATCAGCGAAGAGCTGCGTGGGCACACGACCAAAGACTTGGAAAAACAACTGCGCAGTATGCCCTCTGTTGAATCGGCAATCAAAGGGGCGCGGGGACTGCCCGCGTACATGGAGAAACACACCAACAGCATACGGCTGGTGGCGGTCACGGAGGAGGCCGCTGACAACATAGAGTCGAAGGTGCTGGCCTTCCCGGGTCTCGGGGAATACACGGTTCAGAGAATCAGACCATCGCTAACGAACAGAGGCGAGGACGAGACAGAGGTGATCGTAGTTGATAAGGGGAGCACCATCAACTTGGCTGCGGACCTCCCGAACTTAGTCGCGGCCATCCAGGAGGTGTTTACACAGGCGGGCTTGGGCGAAGCAGCAGAACATCTGAAGCCGCTGCCAGCGACGACGGTGAGACCAGGGACTGACCCAGCAAAGCCGGAAACGTATATGCGAGTAAGAATCACAAAAAGCGGCAATCTTTTCACCGGGCTAGCCAGCGAAGCAGCGTATGAGTGGCTGGGGAAGCAAGACAGACGTACGGTCCGTCTCTCTCTCCCCAACAAATCTCGCTCCTACCTCCTCCAACACTCTGACTTTTCTCGCACGGGAGACAAGTTTAAGGGCAGAAGAGGGAGGGCAGCGCCACCGGCAGCGGGGGCGCAGCAGACGGAGGACATCGTACAGGCGCTGGAGAGCAAGCTCTCCAACCAGTGGGCGAAAGTTGCGAAGGGCGGGGCCGGTGACGAGGCGATCAACGAGCTCCGCAAAGCCGTGGAGAAGCTCGAGGGCACGTGTAAAAGCGGCTTCACGGACAGCGTTGAGGCCACGAACAAGGTTTCCAGCAAGGTGGACGAGGTGAAGGACTCCGTGATCGACCTCACTGAAGAGAACCGCGAGTTCCAGAAGCAGCATCTCGGGATCTCCAGCGACATACTGAAGTCCTTCAGCAACTCCAACAACGCACTGGCCAAGCTGCTGAAAGGTCAACGCACCCCCGAGCCGGCTAAGAAAAATCTACGCCGGCCACGAGAAAAGAGCGAGCCATCTGACAGCGAGGGAGGTATGGAGATCGACGAAGAGACGCTGTCGGAGTTCAGACGTCTGCAAAAAGCACGGGTAAGTTCCCTCGGGGAAAAATCATCCCCACGGGATAAGAGACCCCTCGCATATGGCGTAGAGGGTAACTGCACAGGAACACACAATCTGACTAAAAAACTTGGGCATCGGCTCCGAAAACAGGCACAAGACGAAAAGTGGAACCCCACCACTTGCATCACTGAACCAGTCCGAACACAGCACAAGAGGAAGGGAAATCAGCTGAATAAGTACTGGTTGGGTTCCTGTATGCATCACAGGCCAAGGCAGACGAAAGGAAAAAGCTGGAACAGCTGGAACAGCTGGAACAGCTGGCAGAGCCTCGCTCCAGCCGAAGCCAACGCTCTAGGGG
>LGRX02006853.1:0-40903 GCA_001247695.2 Cymbomonas tetramitiformis
CCAGGGACACGCCCCCATGGTGTCCATGTGGCTGATGAAGGGGAAGGAAATGCTTGGGTACACCCAGGCCTGGGTGCAATGGGTGTCCACGCGTGCGGACACGCGCAAACGAGTGGCACGGCACGGGCCTCGCACTGTCCATACGCCCGTCCACACGTCGTCCGTACGCGTCGGTACGACCCAGGGACACGTCCCCATGGTGTCCATGTGGCTGATGAAGGGGAAGGAAATGCTCGGGTACACCCAGGCCTGGGTGCAATGGGTGTCCACACGTGCGGACAAGCGCAAAAGAGTGGCACGGCACGGGCCTCACACTGTCCATACGCCCGTCCACACGTCGTCCGTACGCATAAGTACGTCCAGGGACACGTCCACATGGTGTCCACATGGCTGAGGAGGGGGCAAGCAGTGCTCGGTACACCCAGGCCCGGGTGCAATGGCTGTCCACACGTGCGGACAAGCGCAAAAGAGTGGCACGGCACGGGCCTCACACTGTCCATACGCCCGTCCACACGTCGTCCGTACGCGTGGGTACGGTCCAGGGACACGTCCCCATGGTGTCCATATGGCCGAGGAGGGGTAGAAGCGGCATTTCTCGCAGTCCGCACGTGTGGACAACATTTTCCAGTGGTTCATGCGTATGGACGGCACCTATCCATACGGTCGGAGCGTCCACACGCGTAATAAAATCAGGTAAACTAGCATACGTCGTCCACACGGATGCGCACGTACGGACGACGTATGGATTTATCGTATGGACACCGTATGAACATCGATCACTTTTACAAATTAGACAATTTCACACGTGTGGATTTAGCAAAAAAGCGTCCATAGGGTGTCCGTACGCTGTCCACGCGTCGGACGGACGGTTTTCCACGCGTGTAAAAAGGCCAATAATTTGTAGGGCTATGGGGGCGACGCCCTGCGTGCCTTCCTCAAAGGCGCGAGGGTGTCGCGCGCAGAGGCAGGCGAAGGCCCCCGCCGTGGGCAGTGCAGCCTCCTCCTCAGTGGGGTCTAGGCTGGCTCTGGTGGGGTCCAGGGACGACTCTCTTGGATATCGGGACAGCACGTCGGCGTTGGTGTGGCTGGTTCCAGCCCGATGCACGATGTCGTACTCGAACTCCTGCAGGGAGACCTGCCATCGCAGGTGCATGCCGGTTAGGGTTTGCGAGGATCGTAGCCATGTCAGCGGTTTGTGGTCGGTGATCAAGGTGAATTTGACGCCGTGGAGGTAATGCCGAAAGGATCTCACGCCGTACACGGCCGCGAGGGCTTCCCCATAGAAGCTGCTACAGTAAAACGCGGTATATAAGAAATCGGGTCTATAAGAAACTAGCGGCTAGTTTTTTTCGTATTTGTCTAAGAAACTCTAAGAAACTAGCCGCTAGCATGATGCTCCGCTCGCCATTCAAAAAGCTATGGATTAAGAAAGTAAACCGCTAGAAAACGAGAACTCCCCCTTTGAGATAATTAGCCTATTTAAGAAACTGACCGCTGAAAACAATTCAGATTCAATAATTCATAAGCTAACATGCTAGTGTGTGTTATCGATAGTGATCGAAGTACAATGTTGCCATTATTGTTTGCCCCTACCCACGATCGTTAATGCCCCTACTAAACGTTTTAGGGACTTCAGTGTGATTTTTACTCCTGCGTCCATGCTTTTCCCCACTGAATTAAGAAACTGCACGCTAGAGACGGTAGAAGAGATGTGAACTTTGGCAAATTGAGAAACTTTGCCGCTAGAGCGTGAGCTGCGCACCTACCTCCACATAAGAAACTGGGCGCTACAGCCGTATCGAGCAAAATCCAATGCCGAACATTATCCCTATTTAAGAAATTGACACGCTGAACTCGATAAATCCAACGACCAAAATTTAAGAAAATCGCCCGCTGACTTGGGGAATTTCGGACCCACCCATTAAGAAACTAGCGGCTGGCGTTTTCGGGCCAGTTTCTTATATATAGCGCAGTTACTGTACTGTAGCGCACTTCTGACCGGGAGAGTGTGCGGCTGGTGGCTGCGATGATGACGTCACGATCCTCATCGTCCTTTTGCCCCAATATGGCAGAAATGCCGACCCCCGACCAGTCGGTCATAAGATACAGTGGCCGGCTCGGGTCGTAGGCGTGTATGACCACGCCCGGTTCGGTGAGCCGCTTCTTGAGCTGGGCCAGCGCGTCGTCGTGCTCCTTGCCCCACAGATCCTTGACGTTCTCGTTGCCTTTTCTCAGCAGGCAGTTCAGAGGCCATGCCAGCGACGAGTAGTCGTCTTTGCCGATGCGCGCGGCCATAATGCGATAGAAGTTCATGAATCCCAATATGGCCCGAACGCCTCTCACATCCTTGGGCGTAGGTAGTTCGAGCAGGGCGGCTACCTTCGCCTGGTGTGGTGATAGCTTTCCGGGTCGCAGAAGGAAACCCAGAAACTCACATCCGCCGGCGGCGAAGACTGACTTGCCCGGGTGGCCGCGCAGTCCTACCTTGCTTAGGCGCTGCATGACTGCCTCCAGGTCGGCCAGGTGTTGGCGGGCGGTGGGCGAGGTCACCAAGATGTCGTCGCAGTATACCTTGGCACAGCTGAGTCCGCGCAGCTCGTGCTCGATCACTCGTCCAAACATTGCGGTGCTGTTCGCGCTGCCAAAGGGCATGCGCTTGTAGACGTATTGCTCGGGAGCGGCGCCATCTCGAGCCCACCAGAAGCATGTTTTCAGCGACGCATCGTCGGTCAGGACGATCTGGTGAAATCCGCTGCGCAGGTCCAGCTTGGTCATGTATTGGTCGCGGCCAATGTCGTGAAAGAGGTCTTCGGGTAGCCGCGGAGGCGTGCGGTCTCTGAGCGATAGCTCGTTGACGCCTCGTAGGTCCAGTGCCACACGCTTGTCCGTCCAGGAGCCATCCAGGGCCTTCTTCATGGCCACGACGACGTTGCAGGTGTTTTCGCAGTACTTCGAGGCTTTTTCGATGATGCTGTCCGCCAGCAGATTGTTGAAGTGTTCATCGATCAGGCTTCGCTCAGCTGGTGAGAATCGCCTAGGTTTCTGGTAGTGTGAGGCGGACTCGTCCTTGAAGGGGATGTCGAATTTGCCGATCTCCCCCGTGCATCCAGGGAGGTCGGTGGCTGAGGTGGCCATGAAGCCCTTCTCGCGGCGCAAGAGGTTTCGTAGGTCTTGCCATTCTTCGTCGGTCCACGCACCCTCGCCGTTGAAGCCCGCTTGAGGCCCCATGATCACGTCCAGCTCCTCATCGCGGACGTGCAGCGCCTCGACGTCGTCCTCTCGGCCGAGCGGTACGGCGCTGTCCACCTCACCGGCCTGCGTGGCGAAAGCTCGCGCCTGGTAGTGCCGCCGTGGCCTCCTGCGCCGCTTGCGGCCCCTGCGGGCGTGGCGTCGGCTTTTTGCCCTCCTGAGGCTGGCTCTGCGCTGTAGATCATGGGAGGATGGCGCCCCACGGCCCTGCTGCCTATTCCGCTTGTTGGCGCGCTTGAAGCGGCTGGGGGGCTCGTTGCACTTCGGGTTGAGGACTATGAACCGCATTATGGCATTGGTGTTGACCAAGCGGAAATGTGTCCACGAGTATACCGCCCCAGCTGTTGCTGCCGCCGCCACGCACCAGCTGGGCGTGCTCTTCCATGTTTCTGTCGTTATGAGCCTGGACACCTCTACGAGCAGGTGTCCCACGCTGTTTGCCTGGACCGTTGTGAGGATGGTCCACGCTGCTAATGCGCAGCCAAGCTGCACGCACACTCGCTGCGCCCATGTGCGGGCAAGGAGCTGCAGTACCGCTTTGGCCTTCTGCTGAGCCCGCCGGTTGCGCCTTCCAGCGGACTTGGGCACTGTGCTCCAGGCCTGGATGAGTGCCCACCTCATCCGGGCGCTAAGGGACCGCTCCACGAGTCATAACAGCAGGGGGAGGTTCAGGGAGAACCTCCGCACTGCTCGCCACGTCGCCTCTAGGAACAAGATCCCAACTGCTGTGTGGTGCACCGTTGTTGACCTGATCCACTGGGTCACCAGTACCCCAACGGCCCATGATGCCACTCCGTGAGTCGCCATTGCGGCTGCCCCTGCGGTCGCGGCGATTGCGATGGCGGTGGCGTGTTCCAGGTCCCATGAGCCGGGGGCCCACAGGCGGCAGGGCGTGACGGAGACCAGAGTGTACGCGCTGGCCCACGCTATGCTTTCCGCGCTGAATCCTTTGGCCCACATGGTTGCGACTGTAACCAGCCCTGCAGTGACGATGTTGTCGACGGCGCGTGGTGCTGGTGACGGGGCTGTGGTTTCGGCCACGGTCGTGAGTGTCAGTGCGTGGACTTCTTCGCGGCGTGGCAGGGAGGTCGCGCCTGACCTCCGTTGCGCGATGGCGAGTTCCGAGTTGTTGTTCCATCTGCCCGCGGGGTCGGTTGGGGTGGTTGCGGCATTGTGGCAGGCGAGTCGGGTGGTTGTTGCTGGGCTGGGGCCGATTGGGCACTCACGGGTCGTTGCTTGGGTTGCTTGACCAGGCGTGCTGCTGTCGGATGCGACTTCCCGAGCGGCTGTCCCCTTGCGATTGTGAGTGGCCGGGGTGGAGTTCGCGGGGTGACCGTGGTGGTGTGTGGTAATTTGAAAAACATTTTGGTTTGGCGGTCCTGTTTGCCCAGTCTGTGATGCCGAACTTTGGGGTTGTTTCCCATTCTGCGTCCGCTGCTTGGTGGTGTAGTATTCCCCCCAGCAACGGGAGGAGAGGCTGTGGCTCGACAAAGTTTGCTGTAAGCATGAGGAAGAGGGGTGGAGGTGTTGGGGTGTTGCTGGTAATGTCAGTGGGGATTAGGGCTGTGGCGGGGCTTGCGAAGGAGAATATGCACATCACGGCGGTCATTAGCCAGATGTGCAGTGGTACAGGGGATGACGGGCGCCTGCGCGGGGGGGCTCGCACTGCTTGAGGGGCGGGGCGGTAACGGGCCTGTGGAGGTGCAGGTGATGCGACAGGAATGGGGTGACTGTGGTGGGTAGGTGGTGAGCCATGTGCGGTTGGGGTTGGGCGGCTGCCGACGTGGGTGCGCACTCCGCGTGCGTAGTTGTGATCGGTTGCGCGTGTGGGGGTGACTGTGGGGAAAAGTTGCGTGTGCGTGGTTGCCGCCCGGCGCGAGCCGTTTGCCCTGAACCGCCGTAGTGTCCGGGGACGGAACCCGTTGGCCACTTTGACGGTGTTGATGTACATTAGCTCGGTAGCGTCGCGCACAAGTGCCAGGTTTTCCGGCCGTGTATCTCCCTCGAGGATGCGGCAAGGGGAGTAGCCACGCAGGACGAGATCACTTCGTGCGCCTGACACTGCGCAGCGGTCGGGGAGGGAGCGGTGGTATGGGCGGTTGATGGTGATTCCGCAGAATGGGCAGTCGCTGTTGCGCGCGGTGTTGCGTAGTGGTCGTGCTGGTGGTGGGGTCGTTGTGAAATGTGGATGGTTGATGGGTTGGTGAGAGGCGGCTGCTGGATTGGGATGTGTGTTTTCGCGGCCGCTGGGGCGTGTGTGGACTCGCGATGTGTGCAGCACGCGCGGGATGTGGGCGGGGAGCTGGTGTGAGGAAATGGGATTTTCTTGTGGTGGCAGGGTGTCGTCCACGAAAATGTGGGTTGGTGAGGTGGAGATGGTGGTGGGTGTGGAGGAGGTAGTTATGTGTGGGGGGCTACCTGCTGTGTAGTGTGAGTGGGGGGTGGAGGTTTGTATGTCTTGCGGTTCTGGGGCCGTTGTTGGGGTTGTGGTGGTGTTGCGGGCTGTTGAGCGGCGGGCGGTGTGCGAGTCGGGGGCGGTGGCGTCGTGCCTTGGGAATGATCCACATCGTTGCTGTGGCGCACGTCGCGAGCACGAGCACAGCGGCAAGTGCCGTGCGATCCAGTGTGTCGCTCAGCGACTGGGTGTCGGGTTGTTCTGCGTGGCTGACGTTGGCGTCCAGAGCCGCGGCGGCTGTAGCGGCGGGCAGGATGGCCATGAGGATGACCATGCATGCGACGATGGTGGCCCTTGTTGGGGGTGAGGGTCGTCGCACCCCAGCTCGTGTTGAGTCCGTGCCACAGCTGGGGGTAGGCAGGTCATTTTCCCCTGGCGGGTGCTGTGGTGCTGTGGGGTCGTTGTTGGTGGGATGTCTGGGACAGACATAGCCGGGGAAACCAATTTCCGTGAGGTCGCAGGAGCACCCTGGGGCGTCTGCTGGGGGTGGTGGCGGCGTCGTTGCTGTCGTGCCCAACCTGTTGTTGCAGAGGCTCCTGGCCCAATCCAGAATAGCGGCGGTGATACTGGTGCTGACGGTCGCAGCCGCGGGGTTTGTTGCGGGCGGCACGGTGGGTGGGTATGGTGTGGCTCCTTGGCGGGTGGCGGGTGCGGTGGTGTATGGGATGACGGGTTGGGTGTGATTGGGCGGCGCGTCGCTGGGTGGTGTGTGACGCACCGGGGGTGTGCGAGATTGGGTAGGGGACCGATCAGCGAGAGGGCGTGGACCACGGGCAGGGAACTGCAGCAGATATTCAGTGCGGGTGAGCGGGGCCTCATTGCGGTTGAAGCGCTCTCGGTTGACGATCATTTGGTGTCTGAATTTCTTTAACGCGATTGGCATTCTATCTCGTGGTGTTCCTGCCCCGTTGGGTACGGGTGGCCGGTTGATCCACTTGTCGTACATGGAGGTATGGCCGCTGACGTGGCATGGTAGTGTGGGGTGATGGAATTGGTGTAGGGACTGGTGGCAGAATTTGCACAGATTGCTGTTGAGGGGCTCGTCGCCGGGGTGAGAAGCGGGCTGAGGAGCAACATTGTTTGTGGGGGTTGGGATGGGCTGGGGTAGGCGCGTTTGGGGTGGCTGGGCCGGGTGTTTCGGGGTCTCGCCGCTGGGGGGGGGTTGCCCATACTGCTGACGGAAAGCGTGTGCGCGTAAGTGGTGCCTGGCCGGAGGCGACCCGGCCGGTGTTGATGACGAGCATGAGGAGTGGCATCAAGTGGGAGGGGACTTTGCCGTTGCTGACCCAACGGGCGTAGAGCCCGGTGCTGCCGCTCAGGTGGCATGCGTGGGGTTCGGTGGTACCTCGGCATGCTCCCCTGTTGCAGAATTGGCACGCTGTCTCCGTGGTGTTCTCGTGCCAAGGCGTGAGGGAGAGCGGCGTCAGGGGCGGGCTGGTCTTGAAGGGGGCAAATGGCCAGGCGAGTGGGTCGCCATGTCTGTGCCTGCGCCATTTGAAGATGGCTCCCATGCTGGACGCGACTGCGCCGCAAAGGCCGATGATGGTCATCAGGATTGTGGTGGTGCTGGAACGGGGGCTGCCATTGCGGTTGGCCTCCTCGTTGTGGGCCTGAACCGGGTTGATGTAGGCGGCCATGAGGATGAACACGAGGAACACCACAAGAGCTGGCCGGTAATGGCAGGTGGTGTGGTAGGCAGTCGGCGACCTGTGTGGGCTGGTGTGGGTGGTTGCCATGTCGTCGAGGTGTGCTGCCCATTCTGCCCCGCCCCCGAGTTGTGCCGTGGGTCTCTGTGCGGAGCTATGATGTTTGAACACCTTGAGGGGCAGGTAGGCCTTGTGCTCAAAGTCGCCCCGCTGGTTGTGGGGATGGTAGGCCAGTGCCGCCCCACGCCCAGGGGTGGCGGGCAGCACTCCTGCGGACATGGCATGAAGGATGTCCACTGACAGCAGGACGTCGAAGCTCACGGGCGCCGATGGGCTGATGCCGGTCACGTCGGCCAGCATCATCTCGTTGGAGGTGCCGGGAGCGATGACGAGCATTAATTCTCCCGCGCCCCATTGCCGGTGCTGCTGTGCGCCCCCGCTGCCCATGCTGGTGTCCACGGTGGCCGTGCTGGAGTGCACTTTGATGCCCAGCGTTTCTTGGTGCACCTTGTTCATGACGAAGAGCATCGATGCCTATTCTACTAATCTTACGGTGGGTTAACCCGCCGTAAGAGGAATTTTCGGCGGCCTCTAGTGTTGGCGTTATGAGGTCTACGGTGTCAAACCTATCGATTTTCAGACAGTTTATGAGTTGAATGAAACCTGAGGAACATACTATGGATGGGTGCGATGTGCCCCATGTGTGTAATGCGCTCGCGAAGTGGGGGGGTGTAGCGGGTTCCGATCATATATGCTTACGGTGGGTTACCACATAATTTTGCATATTGGTAGATGGCTACTACCCGGTGCTTCAATACTGTTACAAGTACCGAAGCAAAACGGATGTAGCCGGCATTAAACTTGGTCATATAGGTCAAACCATATCTTTGGAAATTCATTTATGACCCTTTTGAATTTCTGAAAACATGTATACATGCCACCATCAAGTTTAAGGTGGTGTATTTTGAGCGCGCTTTCGGGGGGTAAAATGCCAGAAAATAGATTATTTTGCTCAATACTGTTACAAGTATTGAACACTATAACCCTTGAGAGACCCTCATGCGAGGCCTCGGAGGTCAAACCAACCATCATGTTTCGATATTGGATAGTATTGAAGATATATAGCAAGTCACTTGCGTGATTGATATGAATTAGAGCCCGCACGGTGATGGAACATAACCCACACTCGCCAGAAATACGAAATTCGCTTTTTTTAAGGACGAAACTTATTGAATTGCCTCCGCGCGAACGTGTGACATAAGCACATAAGTCATGGTATGACGGCCGCGAAGGCTTCTAAAATTCGACATATATGTATACTTGGTCAATTTAATTGCTCGTGGCCTATCCATATGCATGGAATGCAGTAATGGTGTCATTCATATTGTCAGGTGTGGTGGCAGGTAAGCGCCCAAATTTGCCATTTCCACCCGCACCCAAACCGGCCACAACTTCCTCGATACTTGGAACCATGTGACCTATACAGTGTTATATTACATCCATATACCTCACATGACACTGTAATATGAATATACGGCATATTAATGGCGGCAAACACCCAAAAGTCCAGCCAGGATCAATTACAGCTCATCTGCTAGACCCACTCACACGCTAAATTCCCCCAAAATTATTTCCCGCTGCATGATGCTACAAAATTAGTTTCTCGTAGTCAAAAATATCATTTTGAATCATATTTGGGCGATGTACGGCGCCTGGGCACCCGTTGGAATGATTACGAGCATGCTACTTGTGTATGCGTACTGGCACTCGATCTGCCTGGGCCTAGCACCTCGTCCCCAACACTCAATCGTGCACCTCCAATATCAACCATGCCCAACTCGGTACGTCTCATAGTCCGGATTATCATATCAAATCATGCCCGTGCGATATATGGCGCTAGGGCGCCCGTTGGGGTGATTCCTAGCATGCTACTTGCGTACGCGCACACCTGTGCCGACTGCGAGGTCTTAGCGCATATCCGACACTCAACCATGCATCCCCGACAACGTATAGGCCCCGTTCAATGCTGGTTATAGTCCAAAATGTCATTTTGAATAATACTTGGGCGATGTACGGCGCTCGGGGCACCCGTTGGAATGATTACGAGCATGCTACTTGTGTATGCGTACTGGTACTCGATCTGCCAGGCCCTAGCACCTCGTCCCCAACACTCAATCGTGCACCTCCAATATCAACCATGCCCAACTCGGTACGTCTCATAGTCCGGATTATCATATCAAATCATGCCCGTGCGATATATGGCGCTAGGGCGCCCGTTGGGGTGATTCCTAGCATGCTACTTGCGTACGCGTACACCTGTGCCGACTGCGAGGTCTTAGCGCATATCCGACACTCAATCATGCATCCCCGACAACGTATAGGCCCCGTTCAATGCTGGTTATAGTCCAAAATGCCATTTTGAATAATACTTGGGCGATGTACGGCGCTCGGGGCACCCGTTGGATTGATTACGAGCATGCTACTTGTGTATGCGTACGAGTACTCGATCTACCAGGCCCTAGCACCTCGTCCCCAACACTCAATCGTGCACCTCCAATATCAACCATGCCCAACTCGGTACGTCTCATAGTCCGGATTATCATATCAAATCATGCCCGTGCGATATATTGCGCTAGGGTGCCCGTTGGGGTGATTCCTAGCATGCTACTTGCGTACGCGTACACCTGTGCCGACTGCGAGGTCTTAGCGCATGTTCAACACTCAATCATGCATCCCCGACAACGTATAGGCCCCTTTTAATGCTGGTTATAGTCCAAAATATCATTTTGAATAATACTTGGGCGATGTACGGCGCTTGGGCACCCGTTGGAATGATTACGAGCATGCTATCTACGTGTATCATGTTGGATCGCTTGGAATATATTATACGGTTTTACACATGGCATATATGGATGCATTTCGTACCTTTATGGAACCAATTACCAGATGACAACGGGCCCTATGACCTAAACATGATTGGGTATGGTGTATACCTTCAATTTGAATTCTTACGCGCGTGATTCGGTGGTGTGGTGGGTTTCTAAAAAATTATTGAAAATATCATGCCAATTGACAGACCTTTGTGAACTGGCGAATCAAGAAAATCACTACCCCTATGGCATTATGCATCCATTCAGAAGCATACAAGTGAAATATCAACCAATGGCGCATATGGCAACTAAATTTAGGTCACAATTGTGCCCGGATATGCGGGGTAGCACTAGTGGACCACCGGGGGTGCCTGAAAAAAAATATTGAAATTCAATACTTGTAACAGTATTGAATACGATTTCAATACTGTCACAAGTATCGGCGGGCAGTAGCCATAGATATGTGGCCTTCCTCGATGGCCCTTTGGAAATTTGGAGACCTATGTTGTCAAGTTCTCGAGCTGCTCTTTCTGCAGTGTCTTGTCAAAATTTTTATTGGAGGCCATCTTGACCCTCAAAATGTCACGCGAAGTGAGGGTGGTATGACGGTTTATTACACTATATGACACGATTTATATGCGATAATTGGTTTGCCGGTTTGGGTTTGGGTTTTCAGGTTAACAAACCCGGATACATCCGATATAAGTCTTCGCGGATGCCTCTTGGGAGTGTCTAAAGTCATCCTGCCACCATGAACATGACCAGGGGGTCAGTTTAGGGGCTGAAATAATCGTTTTACTTAGGGTTGGGTAACCCACCGTAAGGGGTCCTTACGGTGTGTAAACCCACCTTTCATTAGGAGAATGGGCATCGAGCCGGTGTCCACGATCATGACGGACGGGGGTGAGAGCTGCCCGTGCGGCCCGGTTCATGACGAGGATGGACTTTTCGGGTCCTCGTTGCCTGGGGGAGTGTAGCACACGGCTGTGCACGAACGATCGTTCATGTCGGGGCTCATCTCCTCGAACGCCTTCTTTGGTGAGCCATGACTCCGCGGGGGGTACTTGCTGGTGGTTAGCCGTGGTGGTGGACATGGCCGCGGAAAGGCTCTGAGGGGGGTTGTCGTGGTCCTCCTCCACCCAGTCGTTGGTCTTCATGAGCACCATTGCCGTGGCAGCAGCGGGCGGATCCTGGACGTCTTCCTCTCTGCCCCGCACGGCGACGGGAGCGACCGGAGCGGGCAGTGGCGCGCTGTCCATGCGACGGAATGATGCTGGGATGTGGCGGTGGTTAACCATGCTGCGGGCCATGTAGGAGTGGTGGTGGAGGGGGTGCAGTAGCAGATGGAAGGGTGGCGTGGGCGACCGTGGCGCGTCGTCGTCGGCTGCGCCCTCTGGGACCTCGTCCGGCTGACATTCGTCGTAGCCTTCGGTGTCGCTGCCGCTGCCACTGTCGTCGTCGCTGGTCACTAGGTCGATGACGCCGCCGGGTGGTTGCCAATTTTCGGGGTTTTTACGGTGCGTCATGCAGCATGTTGGGAGCCCGTGTAGGTCGTGTGCATGGTCGTGGTGGCACACCTGGGTATTGCCTATTCTCATGGGCTTGCCGTCGGCCCCCATAGGGTACTCGGCCCATTCGAAGTGGATGACGGCATACGCGATGTCGAAGGTGTTGACCGGTGCGTCAGCGGAGGGCACGTGGTGGCATAGGGCGTTGGACATGGCGGTGTATTCGCGGCCTACTCGCTGCGCCTGCGTTAAGGCTGGCGGTGACGTCGTGTCAGCCGCTGCGTTCTCGAGGCGAGGTGAGGGTGGCGGGCTGTCGGGGGCCTGGGTAACCAGGTGCCGGGTGATGATAGGGTTGTTGGGCGATGGGGAGGGGCTCCTGGGGCTGGCAGGGTAGTCGTCGGGATAATGGTCGGGGTAGTGTTCGGGGATGTCGTCGGGAGCAGGGCTGTTGGGTGAATAAGGAGGACTGTCCGGGCCAGGCCTTCGTGGCGAATGTGGGGGGCTGCTGGGGGCGTCATGATGGTCGGGCGCCTGTGGCACCTCCCCGTCGCGGGGAGAGAGGGGCTCATCGGGGTTGGGGTTGTGCACGCCCCTCACTCAGGAAGGGGCTGCCGTGCTCCATGACGGCAGCGTATGAGTGGAAATGCACGATGGTGTCGTCGTGTGCTGCGTCGTTGGGTGGGGCCTCGACGTGGCTGCCGTCTGGTTGCCAGGCGTGGTGGGTGCGTCGTGTGGGGGGCGGCACGCTGTGGTAGTCGTAGGACCTGGCGTGCCGCGTGGGCGCGTCGCCAGTGGGGCCGGCGTGGTTGGAGGCGCTGGGGTTGCTCTCTTTGCTGCCGTACTGCTGGTCGAACTCCACTTTAGTCAGCGGGTTTTGGCCTTTGGCGACGCGGTCGTGGTTCACGATCAGCAGGTTCATCAAGTGTCGCAGGCTGTAGGGCATTTTCCCCTGATTGACCCAGGCGACGTACAAGGTGGTTTGGCCGCTCATATGGCAGGGCAGTGTAGGGTGATAGAACAGGTGTAGGGGTTTGTGGCAGAAGGTGCAGTCGCCGTTGGGCCCGCCGAGGTTGGCGCTGCACACATTGGTCACGCTGCGTGGTGTGGCCGTTGCGGGTTCCGTGTTGAAGGAAGATGCAGACGCCTGACTCGTGATCTGCCCAAGGAGTTTCCGTCCGGCGGGGTTGAGGCTGGAGGAGTCGAAGTTGTTGTTTGCGGGCCGGGGAGCTGGTAAGCGTGGGCGAGAGTTGTCGCTCCTGGTGGTGGAGGTGCGTGGGGGGATTAGCGGCTGCGCTGGCAGCCCGAAGTTGGGCTTGTTCTGGCCGGTGACCAGCATCTTTGCCAAGGTGAACTTGGTGGGACCTTCCGCGTACGCCCCCACGTACTGGATCAGGTTCTCCTGCTCGAGGTTCGCCTTCATGATCTTCGTCTCCATGCTCTTCAGCTTGGTGTGCACATCCTGCGCGACCTCGGTCACCTCGGCGAGCGTGTACTCCTCGGTGACGTCCATGGCCTTGCTGAATCTCTCACGGACGATGCCCGCGAGGTGCTCGGGTAAAGCGCGGAGCATGAACAGGCCCGCCGTCTGAAGGTTGATCACCTTCTGCGTGGACTCGTGGGGTAAGTTGACTCGCTCCATCAGTCCCACCAGACGGTCCCTCAGGGCGTGCGGGTCCTCGCCGGCCAGCATCTGCAGGTTCTTGATCTCGTCCTGGGCGGTCTCGGCCGACAGGTCCGCGCACTTCAGCCTCAGCAGGAAAAAGAGCACGCGCCACGCGGCGTCCCAGTCGATGGTCTGACCAGTTAGTACCTGGAAGTGGTCGTCACGGGTGAATGTGAGGGGCTCGCACATGTATCCAGTCTGTGGGGGGTACGTCTCGGTCTCCTCCAGAATCAGCTGAGGTAATGTCTTCCTCTCGCTGTTGGGCGTCAGCACGAATCGACTGACGATGCGGGTGGCGTCCTCGGTGCTGCTGAAGATCGCGGGCAGGGAGCTGAATAGCGTGCCCTTGAGTTTGTTGACCTCGTCGCGTGTTAGCTCCACGTTGCGGTTCGCGTTCTTGTCGAAGACGAGGTTGCTAAGGAAGGCGCTGAGCTCGTTGGCCAGAGCGGTGAAGTCGCCGTTGGACATGTTGTCCTTGGTGAGGACTGGTAACGATTTCGGTTTGGCGGTCATGTCTGTGGTTCGGCAGTTGGTTGGTGGTTTGACGCCTGCACATGCCGACCTCGCCCTTTTAGTGCGGTACGTGCGGAATGGCGGTTCCACTGTCGCGTGGTTATCTGTGCTGACTGCTGTCACGTGTTCAAAATCCTGAATTTTTCAGGAGTGGTTGCGTTCCACTGTTACGTGGGACGCTCTTTTGGCCACTGTTACGCGGCTGGCTGCTGTTCTGACCACTGTTACGCGATCTGACCACTGTTACGCGGTCGGTGCCTGAAAATTTCAGGAGTGGTTGCGTTCCACTGTTACGTGGAACTCTCTTTTGGCCACTGTTACGCGGCCGGCTGCTGTTCGACCACCGTTACGCGATCTGACCACTGTTACGCGGTCGGTGCCTGAAATTTTCAGGAGTGGTTGCGTTCCACTGTTACGTGGAACTCTCTTTTGGCCACTGTTACGCGGCTGTCTTTTCTTTTCTGCTGAGGCTCTGTTCTCTCCCATGCGGCTCCAGACTGGAAGTTTTCACGCAACAATCAGAAAACGCGGGTTGGGGGGGGTGACTTCATTCAGGGTGAACGGGTTGTGAAGCAAGACGCGTGTGACCTCTCTGCTGCCGCGCGTCACAAGGGCAGCGCCTGCCCCCTGCTTCACGCAACTCTTGCGCGGGCGCTGGAGGGTCACATGGGTGTCAAAAATTCTGTAATGCCCAGGTTACAGGGTGAGGGGCAAAATGCTCCGTGACGCGGGTCTGGCGGAGTCGTGGGGGACGTCGGCAGAGCGGGCACGAGGCGCTGTGTGCCAACCATGTGGACAAGCAACACGAGTGACAAATACGCCGTTCCTTCAGGCAGGGGCACCGCAAGACGTGGGACGCACAGTGTTGCCACACAGGAACCGGGGCCATGCATATTGTGCACTCGCTCACGCAGGGTGCGGGGCTTCGCCAGCTGTGGATGCGACGAAACAACTCGTTGATGCGGCGTTGGGTGGTCATGCTTCTAAGAAGCAGCGCGCGGCGTGAATGTCCAGTGGGGACGACCGGGCTCCCCCTTGCTCGAAACGGAGGTGGGAGTCAACAGAGAACTCTGAGAGGTATTTCAAAATCAATGGAAAGAGGAAGGTTCAGGGCCCTCGACAGACTCGTTGAAAAGGCCCTATCTGAAAGTCTTGAAAACTGGCACGGTCGACTGTGCATCCCCAAAAACCTGACTGGCAGCCTGACGAAAAGGTGCCTGGTCAGTGGAGGCTCCCAAGAGAAAAGCAGCTGGGAGTGGCTTGAGCTCGTGAATTCCCAGTTCTCCCGGGCTGACTGAAGGAGCTTGACTTCGCAGCAAAGATCGTGTGGACCGGTTGGCGTAACTTCTCGGAAAGCCAAAGGTCAGCGGGCAGCAGGGGCCAAATTCACAGCTCACTCGTGCTGGTTGAAGCGGTTGAATTCAGCACCCGGGTCGTGCTAGCCAGCCCAGTTGGGGATGCCCAAAACGAAAGACCGCAGCCGGAAAGAACGTCACCGGGGTCAGCGCAGGCGGTGTCCGCGGAAGTAACCGGTCGAACAGAACTCGCGGATTCATGTTGTTCAGGCAGCAGTCGAGCGTTGTGAATTCACTCGCCAGTCATATGGCCCGGAGAGCGTGTGGATGCACACCCAAAAGCAGCAAAAAGGGACCACGAAGGAGGAACGGCCGTCTTGTCGACTTTTGAAGGGTTGCCAAAAGTGTTGAGTTGGAAAGTTGTCGTGACAAGACGAGTTTAGCAGAACACGCAGAATTCCCACGTTTTGGACGAGTTCTGACGGGTATAGCGAAAAGCGGCTGGCTGTCCCGGCGTCACCGTGCTTCCTCGCAACACTCTCGGGGTGGGAATTCACGGGAGAGCGAAGTACTGCGCCTCACCTGAGAATTCCCACCGGAATTCGGAAAAGAAAAGTAGTCGTAAACGACGAAGACGACGCCTTCGCGTGGAAAAGGCGGAAAAAAGGAAGCTGTGACGTTAGTGCACGGAGATAACGCGTAGCTGCAGCACGCACACACACCGCAAACACGCACGCATACACATGAATTCACGATACACTTTCGCGCGCCTGTGCTTTGCTGCGGGGTGAATTCAACCGTACTCCAGGCTTCTCGTTGGCACAGCGTGGTCCTGCACGTCTGCCCGTTTCTTGCAAGAAGTCATGTTAAACGGTCACATAACGCACGGAGTCTCGAACTTACCTCGACTGTGTGGAGCTGCGGCCTTTAAGAGTGTGAATTTGCCCACGGCTGTGCGGGTGTGAATTTAAGTTTATGCGTTGTAGCGGAGCGGGCGCGGACGTGAATTTGAATTCGCGAAAACTGCGCTATGCGTTCCGTGTGAAACTCGTGCCAAGCGGACTGTCCCTGACTGATTCAAGAAGGTGCTTATTCGTGCGTCTAGATTCGCAGAGTTGCTGTGAATTCGGCGACGGAAAATATCCAATATACAAACTTACGCACGACCAATATGATGTTGAAAGGTTCAGTTTGTTCTCGGCAGACTGATTGAAAAGGTCCTATTTTCCTGTTAAGAGGCTAATTTCCTACAGCTGCATCGAGGTTTTTGGTGACCTTTCGGTTCGCGATGTTTCGCCTTCTCCAATCGGCGGTCTGCTTCTACGTTTGAACCGTCGCTGGATGCTACATTCCGTTGGTGACTTTTGAGATGCCATATTTCGAACAGAGTTGCTGTTGTGACGCGATGTCACATGTGGCGCGTCAGCTGCGAGTCGGCGGGCGCTCTCGCGCTCGGGGCGCTTCGCGGCGATTTGCGTCGCTCTACTTGATGTTGCGGGTGCCAGCTGCGATCCGGTGCGGCGAGCCAGAGGTCTTCGTCCACGTGGCGCGGTTGAGATGCTGTGGTGCCTGTGATGTCTCTTGATCCTCGTGAGGCCGTGGATGGGCTTGGCTTGGTCCGGCGGACTTCGTGTGACATCCGGTGGGGGTGTCATCCCGTTTGCGAAAGTGGGAGCTCTCTGGAAAATGCATTCTGGACGAACAGACGTCGGGTCTGAATGAACAGAAATCGGGTTTGGGTTGCTGTCGTACACGATGACGTGGCTGTCGTGCCGCTGCATAACTGACTGTGGTGTTTTTGGGGTAACGTCGCGGCTGATAGGCTGCGGGCAGCGTCTGTGGTTATTGTGCCGAGGTGCTGTTGTCGTGACAGGTCGTACTGTCGTGCTTTGGGGGTTGGTACATTGGGGTACGCGTGAAAATCGCTGTCGGGCGGGTAACTGATTGTGAGGGATGGGGGTTTACAGGGCGATGTAGCAGTCGCGCTGAGTATAAATGCTGACGTGGCCTTTCGCGATGTTTGGCCGTTTTCACTTGTGTGCGGGGGCGGGTTGGCGCATAGGCTCGGCGCCTGCGAGCATGTGCGTTTCTTGTGCCGTGATGAGGCGGGGTTTATACCTGAAGGGTGACCGGCTGACGGGGACGTATCGCGGTGGGCTGACTTATGGGAGCTGGTGGTGCCTGAGTACGAAAACGGGGTAGCGGGTGTAACAGAGTGGGGAAATAATGGTAGAACTGGGTGGGCGAGAATGGGGGTAGCCGAATGGGGGAAAATGGTGTAGCCGAGTGGGGAAAAACGGTAATAACTGAGGGGAAAAGTGGGTGCAACAAAGTGGGAAATGGGTATAATCGCATGGGGGTTGGGATGTGACCGAGTGGGGAAAATGGTGTAGCCGCGTGGGGGAAATGGTAATAACTGAGTGGGAAAGTGGGTGTAATCGCATGGGGGGTAGGGACGTGACGAGTGGGGACAGCGGGGGGGGGACCCCGTTGTGGGCTGCAGGGGCGCCACCCAACCCCGTGTCTGGAGTGTTCGTAGTTGTGACATCTGGTGGTGAGCAAGGTCAACGGCTTGCTCTACGACGTGCTCCAGCTTATCGTCGAGAAACACAGCAACGCCCACGTCTGGCTTACGGGGACGGACGCGTCTTCTGACCGAGATGGACGGCGTGCTCTGGTGGACATCATCAAGCGCTGCGCGCCGGTGGCGTTGCGGGAGTCTTTCCAGCAAGAGCATGCGGCTCTCAGCTATCCCGCCAACGTTGACCCCCAACCCGTTTTGGCTCGGGAGCAGCGTTTGGTGCGGGACAACAAGGCAGCTGACTGGACGCCCACCGAGGCCACCAGGAAGCTCAGCTTGTACACCCGGCTTGACCCGGTGTTCTACGCCGCGGTTAAGGTGCGCTATCCCATGGTAGCCGATCTTGCGACGGTTTCCTTCAGTGCCCTTCGCTCTCTGGTGGTGGAGATTTACCAGGCATGGGCGGCGACGGAGGCCGGGAAGGCTGCCCTGGCCAGCCCCTCTTCTGGTGGCGCGTCGGCTTTGCTCTCCAACGACGAGCACCAGGTGCTCCACGGCAAGATCCAGGAGTTGACTGAGCTGGTGCAGCGGCAGTGCGGGGCGGCTCAGCCGGTGGTGCAGCGGCAGCGGGATCCGCCGCAGCGGCGGCACGGGCAGCGGCCGCAGCAGGGACTCCAGCCGCAGCGGCAGGGGCAGCCCCAGCGGGGTTTTCGCATAGGTGTGAACAACCCACCCGCCGTGGGCTTCGATCGCGACGAGCAGCGGGCAAAACCGCTCTGTATTCGCTGCAAGAAATCCGGTAAGGAACTTTATCACTTCTACCGCGACTGCCCTCTTGGCGGTCGCCAACATTCCCCTGGCACGGCCGCAGCTTTCTGCATTCCCATCGACGACGAGGATGCGGAGGGCGTGCACGCCCTCGCCATGTGTGCCGTGTTCCAGGAGGCAGCGGATGAGGGGGTGGACGCCTTTGCCCGTGCGGCGACGGTATACGGCCCGCCAGCGGTGCTTTGCGGGGGCGTTGTGGGGGGCATTGACGTGTCACCCTACGGCTTCTCCGTGGACGCGGTGCCACCGGTGACGGAGACACCCGGTGAGGACATCCTCCGACGGCTGGACGACCTCGCGGCGGAGGTCAACGCGGCCGTTGAGCCTAAGGTACACTACACTCACGCCTCCTTCCTGCCGTCTGGGGGCATTGACACGCAGGCTTCGGCTCTGGTGTATGACCCTGCCGAGGCAGATAACACGCCGGAGGAGCAGGTTCCGGCAGGTGGTGCGGCGGCATCGGCATCCGCCGTGCCGGCCCCTGTTATGCCTGTCTTGGAGAATGAGAAGGAGCTCCTGGAGCTCTACGGCTACGGCGAGCCCGTGTCCCTTAAATCGGCACGGGTGACCACTACGGAGAACACGGACGGTGAGTTCAAGGGCGTTGTGGAGAATGTCAACCACGCCGCGGTTGTGCCGGTCGATCTAACTGGCTACGACACGGATGACTACGAAGACTTCGCCGACGGTAGCTTCCGGCTGAAGCCGCGGGCTCCTGCCATTTCGGCAAATCATGCGTCGGAGCCTGCAGCCCAAGCACCTCACTCTGGTGGTGCTCTGGGGGATTGGAGTGACGGTGCTCACCGCACCTCCGGTTGCGGCAAGCCGCCATGGGGCTTCCCCGCTCAGCCGGGTTTGTGGGGGATGCCCTTCCTTCTTTCCTTCCTTCTCTTGATTTCTGTCATGGGAGTGGGAGTTGCCGCCTACACGGTGGCCAATGAGATCGACCCTGTGCAGGTATCGGGTCGGGCTGCACCGCAGCCTGTGCTGTGCAGGGGTGATTTATGTATCTACTCTGGTATCACGGAGCTGGACCCCGTCACTCTGGATGCGGTGCTGCACTCCCTGGGTGCCGCGACGGTGGTTCACCGGCCGCCTGACCCACTGGAGAGCAGTACTGCAATCGGCCACGGTGGACATTGTGGTGACGGTGCTCCTCTGACCTTTGACCCCGAGTAGTTTACTTATGGTTCTGGCAGTACACCACTTTTCTGGTGGTGTGCTGAAATGTACTTTGACCTCAACTTGGTCTTCAATCTGGTTTATGCTTTTACTTTGACAACTTTGAATTCTTCCATCTGACTTGCTGGTGCAGACTTTTTCAATAGTTTAGCAGGACGCTCATTGCCTGTATGCTTTTGCTCTTGTACTAGCCAGAGGGTTCCAATTTGTGTATCAGAATGACACAGTTGGATTAGCGGTTAGGACCTGTCACCCTGGCTTCTACCCTGGCAACTTACATTTCTGACTCTCCTAGCCAGTCACCACCCACAGTGTTGGGGTGGTGTGCTGAAATCTGTATAGGCAACCCTGACTGGGAGTCCCGGTGCAGGCCCCTATGACAGACCCCTAGGCCAACACTGGACTGCTGACTGATCTGTAGGCTCGTGCAGTGACACACGCTGTATCACATGTAGGCTAGACTCCGTTACCGTTGCGAGACCGTTCGGGGTATATCTAGCTTAGGGTTTATCTTTTTATGAGAGTTTATCCAGACACAGTTCGAGACCCTCTGATATCTAGTGAACTAGGATATTCCGGTAGGAAATTAGAATCCCAAAAGAAACAATGCCACCACTGAAGTGGTCAGCCCATAACCTGAAGAAAGACGTGATATCGCGGTCGGCCGGGTGGGTATAGATATAAGCAATATATATACACTACAGTCGGAGCACAGCAGGAAGCACAGACTTTCAGGTGACTAAGATGAGATAATAAAATAACTGGGTTGTTTTATTATCGGTGGACTGTGAAATGGTGACTGCCTACATGGCACCTCGGGGCGAGGGGTGAAGCAAGAGAGGCTGCTCAACCCCACCATACAGGGGGGAAAGCCGGTCTCCCGTGACCCGGTGATAGGGTGTTGACTCGTTTCAAAAAATTGGCCCGGAAAAGGTTTTGACCCAAAGCCCAAAGACCCCCCCTCGCCTTTCGTTTCTTGGCGCCAGCCCAAAGCGCCCCCCCACCACCCCCGCGCCTTCGCGAAGCCAAACCAAGCCCCCAACGGTTTCCGTTTTTTTTGAAATTCAACACCCTATTATTGCATTTATAACCCCCCGCAGTGCGCTCATCGTCGTTAAGCGGAGCCTTTTATAAATATGGAGGGGGGGATCCGCATACGGCGTATTAAGCCCATATTTAAAAACGCGACGGATATAAAATCCGAGATTAAATACTTATAGCGTTAATATTGGGATTGCTTATATGCAGCCGCCCCGGAACGTGCAGGTGCAGAAAAAGCATACCAAACTTTGTCGAAAGGGCATTCTGAAGGTTTGAGGTAGTCGAGGGCTTAGGTCCTCACAATCGTACTTTGGGGATTTGCGTGAATCCAATTTCTCGCAAAGATTTGGCATGCTACTTCTTTACATCATCTCTAGAGATGTACGAATGCAGCTGTTCCCATCGGTTTCTCGCAACGCCCCAAGTAACGTTTGTTCAACAGCCCATATGGACGTACTTGCTGCGTTGGTTTGCGTATTTAGTAACTTACACGCGCCATCCCGGATGTGCCGCGGGGCTCGAAGCGTGTGAACCAAATGACCAAATGAAACACAGATGCACACATACAGCGTTGAAAATATGTTTCAGTCGTTGTTATTACTATTTCTTAGCGTTCCCTTCGGCAGGATACCGAAGGGAATGCCGTTTTGCGGATGCCGGTTCCCGCCTTCCGCCACACGAAGCGGGGAATCCGGGATCTGCTTCCAGTCACCGAATCTGTGCGGGGATGCTTCCTAGCGTTCATAATAGCTTATAATAAACATTATTCGCTTCTAATATATCGCGACGAGTTATCAATCTCTTCATTAATCTACCCTGCTGCACTAGGTTTTCACAGTGTAAAGCGCTTAAGAAGCGCGAACGGAAGCGGACAGATTCCAGAAAGATACCGGTGCGATTTCGATAACGGTTTAGATGTCCTTCTGATTTAATCCGACGGCTGTTCGGAATTTGTAAACAATGAAAAATATAATTCGCATCTGAGGAATCGAAAAGGAATCCGTCGCGCTTTTCATTACACTCTTAATACGCCGTACCGCACTCCATACTGAACTATTAGAAAAATGTATTATAATTAATATATTATATAATTATACTTATTATCGATCAGCCGAAATAATATTTTATACGTATTTGTACACTGTTTAACGATAGGGTTTAAATATTCGGGAGAACTCCTCGGGCGATCGCCGATTGATTGACGCATACGCCTGTAGAAAATTGTACCCACGGTTTTGCCGGCGGACGTGCGGACAGGTTCACGACATTCATAGTTTTCTGAATTAGTTCGATCTGCTCGGTGACATGAGCCGCGTTCACAGTTTCAGGTCGTGACACGCTAACTCATCTACAGTAGAGATACTGCTAGGTCTATCTGCTCGATACCTTCACGAGTATGGGCCCTTACCATGTGCACCCACTATCGGGAAAGCCAACCGGAACATGCCAGCTCAAAGATGCCATTGCAATACGACTTTTGCAAGTGCACAAATGGCAAAACACCATTGGTTGTCGATGACGAGCGAGCGGCAACACGTTATATGATAGGGACAGGGTACGGGCGCTGGGAACTCTTCCGTTATCCTGATGACTGCATGTCACGGCTGCGTCTGTCGCGTGAGACTGTGACCACAATGAACGTCGCCGGCAGCAGACGGTGAACACATGTCACATCGACATCGCGGACACCATTGCCGCTGCCGATGCCGTTGCGTGACTGCTTACTCGTTACTGTGACACTCGTTCTTCGTTGACCCATCCCAATCCGCAATTGCATCGTAAAATTCTTCAGCTTCAGTACGCAATTTCTTCAACGTTCCGCCGCCTCATGGGGCGAACGGTGCTGTGACTGCTGTGATACACGCAGGGATTTCCAAAGTGCTCGGCTACTTTTATTTTTCAGTTCGCTTATCATAATGTGTAAACTTATGATACTATGTGTGTGCAGGTCATGTCGCAGGTATCCGATGGCGAGGAGGGACGCGCGCTCTTGAGATGTGGAAGTCGAGGTTGGCGAATGCCAACCTTGCTTGGGATGAAACCCAACCATATCGAACGTATCGTATTAAGATATACATATTTCACGTTTGCATCCTTGGCATCTATGCAAAGTATGAGGAGCATTGAGTGAGCATAAGTCCTAGGCTGTTTTGGTTTTTGGTTCATGGCGCATTCGCGACCTCTTGGGGTGTGGAAGTCGAGGTTGGTTTAAACCAACCTTGCTTGGGATGAAGCCCAACCACATCGGATTATCTTATCGCACCTATCTTAGTTAAGTAATATATATTACAAGTTTGAAGGTCTTTCGAGAACGTTAAGGCGATGGCTGATTTTGTTTTTGGGGGTCGTAATAAATCATGGAAAACAAAATCAGCCTACGAACTTGTCCTAGCCGTTTGAGGCTCAAACCTTACAGGTTCATTGAGAAAAATGTACCGATGAGATAAGTTCGATGTGGTTGGGTTTCATCCCAAGCAAGGTTGGTTTAGACCAACCTCGACTTCCACACCCCAAGAGGTCACGAATGCGCCATGAACCCAAAACCAAAACAGCCTAGGACTTATGTCCACTCAATGCTCCTCATACTTTGCATAGATGCCAAGGATGCAAACGTGAAATATATACGATAAGTTCGATATGGTTGGGTTTCATCCCAAGCAAGGTTGGCATTCGCCAACCTCGACTTCCACATCTCAAGAGCGCGCGTCCCTCCTCGCCATCGGATACCTGCGACATGACCTGCGCACACATAGTATCATAAGTTTACACATTATGATAAGCGAACTGAAAAATAAAAGTAGCCGAGCACTTTGGAAATCCCTGCGTGTATCACAGCACCGTTCGCCCCATGAGGCGGCGGAACGTTGAAGAAATTGCGTATTGTAGCTGAAGAATTTTACGATGCAATTGCGGATTGGGATGGGTCAACGAAGAACGAGTGTCACAGTAACGAGTAAGCAGTCACGCAACGGCATCGGCAGCGGCAATGGTGTCCGCGATGTCGATGTGACATGTGTTCACCGTCTGCTGCCGGCGACGTTCATTGTGGTCACAGTCTCACGCGACAGACGCAGCCGTGACATGCAGTCATCAGGATAACGGAAGAGTTCCCAGCGCCCGTACCCTGTCCCTATATGATATATGTATGTTCCATATTTAATACAATCTGTTTTTGTTTCAAACACGTCGTCCGATCAAACCGATTCTATCATATTACTACATTTTCTGATCTAACCGCTTTTATGCAACGGGCATTCGACGAATGCCGCCACGTGATCCTTTCCTCACACTTTTAGTCGCTGTAGACATCGCATCGCGCTCCCGTCGTCGCAGCCCAGACGCGAGACAGACCTCAGATCGAGACACCCACATTGCAATCGAATGGTAAAGCGAGCGCGAGCGGAGCGGGGGCGGAGCCCCCGCGACGCGACGCGGGAGCGACGAGTGGGCTTCGCTGTTATAATTAGGTTTTTACACCTTCGGTGCGTCGGCTGGGAGCGCATGCATGCGAGCAGCGTTCATGATATCATATAATTATGGGAAGGGTTATACGCGCTGGAATTCACACGTCGCGTCGTTTCCGTCTCCATCCCGAAAAAATTCTGAACCAGCGTGACGGTCATATCGTCTCGCATCGCATCGTCTCGCGTGTCATCGTGAATTTAATTTCCAGGATTATTAAAACAGATAATCAATTTATCTTCCATCGATATCGCGGATACGATTACCGTTGGCGCTGGCGTTGACTAGCTCAACCATAAAGCGCTCGCTGCGACATCCACTGCTCATAATTTTCTCAACGATCCTTCGCCTCATGGCCGGAACGGTGTGCACTGTGACTGCTGTGTTATGTGCAGGGATTGCGGAAGTGTTTGGCTGTTTTTATTTTTCAATTCGTTTATTGCATATATGCGAACTCACGGTATTCGGTGTGTGCAGCTTGTGTCGCAGGTTTTCCGATGGCGAGGAGGGACGCACCTTTTTGAGATGTGGAAGTCTAGGGCAACCTAGCTTGGGATGATACCCAACCACATCGGACTTACTTTGTTTTCATATTTTAATCTACTCACCTTGGATATGCATACAAACTTTGAGGAGCATCGAGGTGTGATAAGTTTTAGACTGATTTATCTTTTTGGGTTTGTGGCGCCATCGCGACCTCTTGGGATGTGGAAGTCAAGGTTGAGCATGCCAACCTTGCTTGGGTTCGAACCCAACCACATCGAAGTCTGAGTCCTTGTGCTTCAGGGAACTAAAATATGTATATCTTAGCAATATTTGTGGAAAGTCTCGTGCGCTAGAACGCACGGGAAGCCCTTGGCTGTTTGGCATGTATTGGGTTTGGGTCCATTCGAGCCCAAACCCAATAAATCTGCCAAAGAAATAAACTGATCATTTCGCGAAAAATGTATCTCAGTCCTTGAGCTTCGGGAAACTTAAAGAGATATATCTCGAGAATATTTGTGGAAAGTCTCGTGCGCTAGAACGCACGGGAAGCCCTTGGCTGTTTGGTATTGGGTTTGGGTACATTCGAGCCCAAACCCAATAAATCTGCCAAAGAAATAAACTGTTCGTTTCGGGCACAGTGTATGCCAGTCCTTGAGCTTCAGAGAACTTAAATGTATATATCTCGACAATATTTGTGGAAAGTCTCGTGCGCTAGAACGCACGGGAAGCCCTTGGCTGTTTGGAATATATTGGGTTTGGGTACATTCGAGCCCAAACCCAATAAATCTGCCAAGGAAATAAACTGTTTGTTTCGCAAACAATGTATCTCAGTCCTTGTGCTTTAGGGAACTTGAAGATATATATCGTGGCAAAATATCAGCGTAGTTTCGTTTGCTAGGAAGCACGGGAAGACCTTGACTGTTTGGCATTTGTTGGTTTGGGTACATGAAAACCCAAACCCAAAAAGCTCTTTGTCATGAAGTGACCTTCTCGTGCATACTTGACGACAATCCTTGCGCGCAAGATGGTGAACTAATATTACTCGCAAATTTAGTGCAAAGTTTCGTGCGCTAACACAGAGGACTTCGATGTGGTTGGGTTCGAACCCAAGCAAGGTTGGCATGCTCAACCTTGACTTCCACACCCCAAGAGATCGCGATGACGCCATAAACCCAAAAAGATAAATCAGTCTCTAACTTATCACACCTCGATGCTCCTCAAACTTTATATGCATATTCAAAGTGAGTTGAATAAAACGTGAGAACAAGGTGGGTCCGATGTGGTTGGGTGTGATCCCAAGCTAGGTTGCCCTAGACTTCCACACCTCAAGAAAGCGCGCCCCTCCTCGCCATCGGAAAACCTGCGACACAAGCTGCACAAAATGAGTATCGTGAGTTGGCACATATGCATAAACAAACTGAAAAATAGAAGCAGCCAAACACTTCCGAAATCCCTGCGCATAACACAGCAGCCACGACATCGTTCCGCCCATGAGGCGAAGCGAAGGACCGTTGAGAAAATTATGAGCAGTAAATGTTGGTGCGCAGCTCTTTATCCTTGAGCTAGTCAACGCCAACGACAATCGTATCCGCGATATCGATGGAAGATAGATGATTTGTTTTAATAATCCTGGAAATTAAATTCACGATGACACGCGAGACGATGCGAGACGATATGACCGTCACGCTGGTTCAGAAATTTTCCGGGATTGAGACGGAAACGACGTGTGAATTCCAGCGCGTATAACCCTTCCCTATAATTATTACCATATAATTATATATCATCAAATCGTAATACTCTCGTAATGAATATAGTTAATAGTGTTAAAGTGGATAGAATACTAGGCGGATCGATCTCAAAAAGAGATCTCCACTAGGCCATCTGACCGTAGGATCATGTGCGCGACAGTGCTTCGCTTTTTGCATCCCAACATGCCACGCCATAACGCGTGGGTGGCGTCGCGGTAAATGTACGCGACTGCAGCGGCACTGTCATCGTTAGCGTCTGGCGATCGTGAGATCGGAAGTTCGTCTGTGTCACCCGTTGGGATTCGCGCTTTGCTGCTGCTGATTAAGTAAGTAAGTAAGTAAGTAAGGTAATTTGGCCAGGTTCCAAATCATAAGGAGCAGAGGTTACTGGGACGGTGACACTTTATATTCATATTGTAGCAGTGAAGAGTGATGATGATGATGATGATGATGCTGATGCTGATGCTCGATCTTCGACTCGATGCTGTCAACTACCAAAGCCAGAGCCATAGCCATAGCCAGAGCCAAAGGCATGTCATCTGTCATGTCAATCTCAATTTGCAGTTCACGGACGGTGACCCTTTAAGATTAGCCTTAAAAATCAACTCCTCTTGTGGCAACCTTCCTTCGTTCCGTAGAGCCTCACTAAAATGCAAGGAATGCTGGAGAGCAATGTGAAACGCGAGTATTGTTCAGTCAAGTAGTTCTGATGAAACTGATTCCTGCGAACGGATAGGCCACCTGATTTTAAACTTTATTCGGAATGCACTTTCATGAGTACTCCATATGCCTCCTTCGGTATCAAGTTTCTCGATCCAGCGGCAATGTTAGACTTTCCTGATAGTAAGATGGATAGCACAATATCTGCGGAGTTACCGCTTCATTTAGAAAATTCCTTGGTCGACGAAACGCTTTTCTCGAACCATTCTAAGATATTTAAAGAGCTGCTTCCGCCGAAATCTGGTGAGATTCAAGAGAACGGAGCTCACAAAAATCACACAGGCCTAATAGATGTTTTTAACACCGTAGTTGATGATGACTTTCACTTTCCCGTTATGGGTCACGTATCCTGGAAGCGAGACAACTATCTTTGGGACACTGAGGCTATGGTAAGTTGTTCCCTTGCTTGACCTATGGGATCAAGCCGCTTTTCTTGTTTAAGCTGGCGAGCAAAACGGCGCTTGTCTGTGGTTTAATAGTTGCTTTTTACGCCTGTTACGGTTCAAAAGATACGATCTTATTCCGTTACTTCGGGCAGGTTGCGCACCCGCTATCTTCACGACCATCTGGTAACGGGTACTCCGGGTTCAACGGTGGCTCCGCATGTTCGCAAACTGAAGACGAGGCTGCAGATGCATGTCAGAGCTTATTGTTAGATGGGTCACCAAATAAAATCGAATTGCCCATTGGAAAGTCGACAAAGGTTAAAAAGGAGCCAAATGGTACTCAAGAAGATCTTTTGGTTAGCAGTAAGTACGGCGTGCGCACAGAGAGCCAGGTTCCTGCTGGAAAGCTCGGGAAAGTTTGCCGCGTCCCAGACTGTACCACGTTGGACTTAAGCGATGCTTCCAATTATTGTGTACGCCATAGAATATGCCAGCAGCACGTGAAGGTGCGTCCTTAAATACTGTGCAAGGCCTTTGCCAAACAAATATTTGAAGGTATTTCTTGGCGTTCTGGTAAATAGCTGCGGTCAGTTTTTTACAAAGCCTTGATTATTTCCTTTCCGACCTCTTTCGACACCTGGACCTTCTTTTCGAAAGGCGCTTGTGAAGGCCTGCTTTGGAACCGTATCAGATGTCGTGTTTTTTGGCTTCTTTGACTTCTTGCTGAGAAAGTTTATGCAACCCTCATGTGTCTCACCTTCGTGTGCGCGGACGTACAGTCTCTGCGCGTGGAGTTCGACGGTATTCCACGTCGATTCTGTCAAAAGTGCAGTGAGTATCCGTTTTCCTTCCCGGAGCTCCCCTTTTTTCTGTTTTCCTTCTTTAGCTTTCCCGTCTATAGACGCCAAATATTAGTTCATCTGCCGCGTCACTTTGAAGCCTAGTTTCGCAAGATTTATTGACGTTCTCTGTCTCTGATACATCCCCCGTATTGCAGCTCGATTCCATACCCTGGACGAGTTCGACGGGACCAAACGAACCTGCAGGAAAGGCTTGAAGAGCCAGAAGCGCCGCCGTCTTCTCAAGGTCCGTATATTTTTTCCGGTTCCCTGTGAGAGCAACTTCCATCCCTCGCCTTCTATCGAGTCCGTGACTGACATATTTCTGTGGGGCTTTCACAGAACTCGAAGGGGGAAGAAGACGGTGGACGTGCGTTCATTTCCTTCCTTCCTTGTGGGCGTCGATAGCTGTAGGTGTTTATTAGGTCAGGAGGTCCTTGCAGGTCTCCGTTTTTAAGCTGCTGCTCAAGAATACTGTCCCGCCAGCATTTCAAGTGAAAAAGGCAACTTGAAAGGACGCCAGTCGCACTGGCCTCTGTGCACCGGACCAAAAATACCACCGCGTATTCCTACGCGTGTGTGTCCTACACAGTAACACGTTTTTGTTGAAGTGTGAACTGCTTGGAACCTCAGCGGATTGTGCGTACTTTTACATGGTTATACATGGGCTTGTGCAGCCGGTGCTGGTCGCGGCCTCACGTTGGCGGAAGAAACGTTGCCTCCAGTAGAGACTGTAGAGGAGTCTTCTACCAAACCTTCCTCTCCCTCTACTCTGGCCTACCTCCCCAACGGCATGCCAACGCCTTCCCATACCCTTAATAACCCCGAACTCTCTGTCTCACTACCCCTCCCCACAGCTCCGGTGGTGTCTGCCCCTGGCTCCACTTCCACTGCCTCCGCCGCCGGTGTTCATTCAGTTCCTATTCCTGCCCCTACGTCTACTTCCGCTGCCCCTCCCCCTGCCTCCACATCCGTCCCTGTCCCTGTCGCTCCGAAGTCTACCACCGTCGGCGCGCTCCCGTTCGCCTCTTCATCTCCTGAGGTGATTCCCGTTCCATTGCAACAGCCATTGTCATCATTGTCGTACGCCCTTCTTCGATATCATCTTCCGGCTCACACTCAAGTGAACGACTATATTTTCCTTCGCCTCCGCATACTGTAGCCCCTTGCGGAGAATGCCTCCTAGAAGACAATCGAAGCCGCTTGTGCAGTCTTCCCTGTCGAAACCTTTTTTCAGGCGTCTCAGTATGACAAGACGATGTACCTTACTTTACAATTTCTTTTGCACTCAACAAACACTCTCCACAACGTTCTACGTGCCAAATAAACTGTATTAAGTGCTTTCACTTCTCCCAACCGAAGGGTTACTCACGTCATATTTGGCACGGCAGGAGGAGGGACGGATCAATCTTGAGAAGCAGGTGACGGAGCTGGCTGCTGCACTGCGACAAGTGCAAGGGCAGCTAGCAGCTCGGAGCCCAAGCCCACCTCACGAGAACACCTCTCCGTGGAGGCACTCTCCAACGGGTATTTTGTTCTGCGCGTCCCTGCGCCTGTTCCACTATTCAGCGCTGTCGCCTGTCGCGGCAAGTGCTTAATTAACTCCGATCTTGGGTTTTCGCAGAGAATGGGAACGGTGCGTATGGGGCAACAAACTGCATTGACCTTGGAAACAATTACGACCCTGCTGGGGCAGCTGCTCAAGCAGAAACGCACGCGCAGCTAATGGAAGCAAGCGCGAGAGCAGCTCGCGCAGAAGCGCAGGTGAAGGCTGCACAGGCCGAGGCGGCTGAAGCACAGGCCAGACTGCAGGCAGAACTTTTGTCGCTCGCTCGGACTCAGGCCGAATTAGCCTCGATATCCAACAACGGAACCAAACCAGGACCTTCATCTTCGAGCACACCAGCTTCCTCCCTGAATATTTTCGATTTTACTGATATGACCTCCCTTGAAAATCCTTTAGTAGCACATGCTGCCGACAGCGAAGCAGTTCAAAGCGATACTGCGATGGTAGACGAAACAGATCCAAAAAGTAATGCCTTTGATGACCTGGTTGATAGGTTAGTTGCAGACACACCTGTACCTTCCATGGAACCAAGTTCTTTCGACACGGCTAAGCAGCTGCTGAACCGGAGCCAGGAATTTGCCAGCCAAGGCCCTGTGCTGACAGCAGACAGCAAGGTGCGTTTTTGTCTATTGGTGTGCCTGATGCGATAACTGCTGCGGAGACGGTCGACACGACCTTTTCGTATCCGAAGTGACTGCTGTTTGTCACATAACGCGTCCTCTTTGGCACTGCACCACTCGGAAATGGAAAGCAGGCAGAGCACTTCGGACGGGAGGAGTTCGTTTGTTTTGACGTGCTTCCTAAACTTAAGGGGATGTTGGCCGTCACGAGCTGGGAAGCCTATAAGCCTATAGCTTGTGCTACCTCTGTCCCCACGTGTGCTATCTGAGCCTGGTACTGTGTTTCATATCACACTTGCTGACGGTGGGCGCTGAGTGGTTTTTCAGGTTGGTCTGGTGGGCGTACTATTCAAATTTCTTGACTCCAGTCCGGAAACCCTGCCGGCTAATTTGTCTGATGGTTTGAAGCACTGGATGACTACGCAAACCTCTTGGTCCAGCTCGGACATAAGACCTGGCTGTGTCGAACTCAGTGTTGAATATATTGTCGATCGAGAACGCATCGAAACCTTGGCAGCCAGTGGCGTGAAGGCACGCCACACGCCGTATCGTTTACAACGTTCATGTTTCTACCTTTTCTTATCGATTTTGGCCCTTTTCTCCATATGGCTGAGAAGTGTCTCGTGTTTGGTCGAAAACACTTGTCAGGGCCTTGCAAAGTCGCTTGTTGATAGTCCGCTACGCGATTTCCTGGATTCCTCCGAGGTTCGCGTCAAGTAAGTATTCTTTGTCTGTTGTTGTAGCTATTGGTCTTCCCGTAATCAGAAGCTCTCTGTTCGTTGCTGAACAGATTTCCATCTTCGCGTTATCATTTGGATCGTGTGAGTGTTTGTGCAGAGCGTTCCGGGAGTGGCTGCCACTCGCATCCTGGAAACTGGAGCTCTCCCCTCGACACATTCCTGAGAAAACTGAATCTTTTGAGCTGATACGAGTGGAGCCAACGTGTTTATCCACCTCTCAAGCTTCAACTCTTACTGTCTACGGCCGATTTCCGATCGGTACTGAAGTCATTGTACGTGGGATGGCCGCCGAAGCGTTCCCTGTGACTGTTCAAGGTCCAGAAACAGTCACTCACGGGTCAAAGGTGTGGGGACCGAATAAGATGATCGTCACCCTGCCTTCTTCACGCAGGTCTCAAGTACTATTTGTTGAGGTACGTTGGAGTGGAGCTGTTTTCTTCGACGTTTTCATAAGTTTGCGGCTGTACTGATGCTCTCTCAAATCTGCAGGTTCGCCATAAAGGTGTCGAGACGGGCTCGACCGTTAACATATGCAACGACAGGGAGCTTGTGTCCGAACTTCAGTTGGCGGAAAAGCTGCTTGTTGCACGAGCGGAACGAGATGGATCAGAGGTAACAGTGCTACCCAACACGTCAAAAGAAACCTGGCCTTGTCCTCCTTTACCCATCTGCCGTTAGTAGTAGCTCCAACTATTTTTTTTTTGTGGAACGGGATAACTGACCTGATCGACAGTAAAGTGTTATCCATTCCTTTTGCTTTCACATACGAGGTCGCTCCTTCCGCGAGGGCGCAACTCATAATGGAAGTGGTTTTTACGCCTCGTTCACCGTTGCCTGTCACAGAACCGTCAAGTTTTTATCTCACCTTCTCGGGAGTCGGGTAAAACGCAGGTTTGGAAGGCTGATGGCGCCCGGTTTACGCACATATGCCTCTTAATTGGTGTCGCTATGAGCTGGAAAAGTGGGAAAGTGCTGGACACGAAAATACTGCTTCCTGCTATGCAATTTGCTGCAAGCAATGGCTTCGTTGAGACGACAAAGCGTTTGCTCGATGTGGCACGCGCGTGCAAGTCTTCCTCAGAGGAATACCTCGAACGTACAAATAGTCCTCTCTTGGACGCTATCCTTTACAACAAGGCGGAAACTGCTGCCGTTCTCTTATCCTCGAAACTCACAGAGTTTGTCGGTTGTCCGATATCCGTGGAATCATGTTCTGGTGAGAGCTGCGTTTCTTGAGAATGTGTGGACTCTCGTGTTACGGCTGACCCCCAAAAGCCCTCTTTTTGCTCTCCTCAATCAGCGACTCATTCTCACACTGCCTATGCACTTACGTGAAACAGAACCCGCTGGGGACGTGGTGGCAGAAGTGTCTTGCCGATATTTCTGCCGGTTTTGGTGACTATGGGCCTTGCCCCTAACGTGCTTTGGCAAGTTATGGCCGGTTACTTCCTGTTTGAGCAAGGCTCCCTGTGCGGTTTTGTGCAGGGCTGATGCCATTACAACTTGCCGCTTTGAATCCTGCTGCAACCGATATTTGGAATTTGCTCACAGGTAAGGTTTTTATGGTTTCTATCAGGAACAGCTGCATGTTATCTTGAGTTGTGCACATCTTGAAGCCTCTTGCACAGCTGAAACACGACACTTTACGGTCACGCGCTGGGGTCTGCACACAGATACAAGTGCAGGGGCTTTGGCAGCACTTGCTGTGGGGAAAGAACTCACGACACGACTAACGGATGCTGATCTGTTCAACGCGAAGAAGTTCCTTGCGTTCGTGCGTCTGAAGCTCAAAGCTGCTATTTCCTTGGTTCAACACTGCGTTGAAGAGAAAGTGGAAGCTGGCTTTCAAGATCGCCAGCTGTGTGTCCCTTGTTCCCGCAAGGTCCCCTTGATTCTTGGGACGATCCTGCGAACTTCGACATATACTTCAGTCACCTTTTGTGCAGCTCCTGTTTGAAAGATGATTCTAACACACGAAAAAGGAGGCGGTACCAGGCGCGACAAAAAGACTTCAACGCTTTCTTGTCGGCATATCCTGCTTTTGGATGGTATAAGTACAGAGACTAAGTATAAGTGCAGCTTGGCACAAAAGTGTTGTCCGGACTATCACCCCCATAGTTATTCCCGAATACTTCAGGTTGAAAATTGGAGAAGTGCTCTCGTGCAGGATTTTGGAACAAACTGTGGACGACCTATACATCATTGTGCATCACGAGGACTGCAAGAAGTTATCTTCCGGTGTCGTGAGGTTGGGACTTGATTTTGCTCAAGTAGCACTTACGGATTTGGGCCAAAACTCTTTGAAGGGCTGCAGTGTGCTTGAACTGCTCGGCCTTGACGAGGACATATACCAGGAAACTGAGGAAAGTGATCAGAGCGAGCCACAGTTTGTCGAAGGGACTTTCTCCTGTGGTGGCTGTTGCTTCGATACTGAAGAAGACTCTGAGGAGGAGGAGGACGTACTGATGATTTTTCAAGTCTTCGCAAAAGTACTGGGCTTGGGTGCTGCAGAGAGCCCACTGGTGGTGGCAGAGCCCAAGGTTCGTCGAAAGCTGCTGCTTTTGTATGGCCTGTTATGCCACTTGTGCTTGAGCTAGTTTTCGCCAGCTCACAGAAATTTTGTATGCAGGAGGAGAGGTTGGAGAGGTACCGAAATCGATACATGAAGTCCTTGCCAAAGGGGCGTCGTTGTTCCCTGCTGAACTATGCAGTGTCTCGAGTGTTATCAGCTTACAGCTTCCCGGTTCGACTGGATATGTGATGACATTGACATGGATGTGCCGAGCTATCCGGTATGTCTGTAGAGAGCCCCTCTTCTATCACATGCACACATATTTGTGCCTCTTGTGCCATTCAGGGTGTTTGTGTCCCCTTTCAAATTGTCCTCCGTCCTGAACACGTTGCATTTTTTCCACAG
Source organism: Cymbomonas tetramitiformis (assembly GCA_001247695.2). NCBI lineage: Eukaryota > Viridiplantae > Chlorophyta > Pyramimonadophyceae > Pyramimonadales > Pyramimonadaceae > Cymbomonas > Cymbomonas tetramitiformis. The sequence continues at coordinate 34,257 of LGRX02006853.1, forward strand.
TGAGACCTGCAGTGCAACATAACGGCCCTACACTTTCTTTTTTTCATTCGAACACCTGTGTCTCTTTGGGTTTGGGCTTCCTTTAGTGATGGATCTCAAACCATACCAAGTAACAATTTAAATCTTTATCAGAGTAAGCTGCCGTTGTACCCTGCTTGGAGGAATAAATTATATCACACACTGTTTACCGAGGTTCACCAACCACGACTGTGCCAATCCCTCCAACGCTTTCGCCTCCCACCCCAAACCCCCCCCACCCCTGCTCCTGTGTGCAGACTTCTCATGGCGATAGGGAACAGGGTCTTCTCTGTCTTCATCGGTATGTCCTTGATATGCAGTTTCTGAATCCAGGCCACTTGGCTGGCTGGAAGGATGTGTGCGTGTCCTTGGATCATTTTTTTTGGTAACCGAAATCCCAGCCACCAGATCGCCACAGGAACGGCTGCTTGTGTGCTTATCCTTGGATTGCTTTCTTTGGCACTAGAAAGCCGCAGAACGTCGGCTGCACTATGTACCTACACCCGGGTTAAAGGGAATTTGCACACACACACACACACACACACTTCGGGTGTGTGGCTTGTCCTTGGGCTGTTTTCTTGGCACCATATAGCCACAGAAGATGGGATGCATTATGTTCCCCCACCGGTGTCAAAGGATTCAGTTCACTCTTCGGGACCCGTAAGCCAGTACGGGTGTGTGGCTGTCCCTGTGGTACTTTTCTGATGGCTACTGCCCTCTCCGGGAGAGTCATGGATCCTCTTGCGCTTGATCTCTTTCTCGTCCAGTGCCTCGCGACTGTTTTTACTTGCGCCAGGGGACTCCTCCTGTTCCACTGGGAAGATGGTGGGCTGGCTTTTGTCGGCGGACCTCACCCCGTTTAGTGTATGTGATATCCCAGTGCACCTTTGCAACTTCACTGGGAGTGAGGCCTTGCTTGGAGTTTCCATCACCTGCATCATGCGGCTTGTATCGCCGTGCCTAGAATTCTTTTGGGTAGGTCCACGTCTCACCAAACGAAGGTAAAGTGGAAATGGGTAAATCCCTCACTTGCCTGAATGTTTGGAGTTTATTCCCTTGATTTGTGCGAAGAGACTATCTGGCGATGCACGCTTGAGCACGCTTTAGTGAACGGCCGAGGGCCTGCCACCAGACCATTCTTCCTCCGTGACCCGGGTGTGATGTTGTGTTCCCGGCAGTGACTCATGCCTATAGATCATGCTGTCTTCCATGCTGCTGTTAAAGTGTGATTATGTGGTATTTAGGCATGTTCCTCCACGCTTATCTCATCTACCAGGGTGATGGTCCGCCGAAGTTGTGTTGTGGACCTCAGAACTTCATGGAAACACAATGAATCTCCGGAAAGCATCGAATCTGTCAAGTCATGTGTAAACGAAATTGGTCCCAACTAAAATGCACTTGAGGTTACAAAGGGGGTCATAATTCTCTTGCATATGTTACACGCCACAAGTGGACACAGAACAAACTCTTATGATTTTGGCTTGATGTGGTGGGTGGGCATGCAGAGGCTCCTCGGGTATTTTGAACTAGTATAGCTAGTTGCTCTTGTTGTGATTTGCTCGATATGGTTTTGGGAGGTGATCATCTTTAAATATTTTGTGGTATAGATAGGGTGGTGACACGTAAGGTAAAAGCATCTGATGTGTTTGAAATTTTCCTGACCTGCATAGGTTGGATGTTGCAATACTGCATTCCTGAGTGGAAAGGGTTGCATTCATTGCCAATACTGAGAATATTTAATGAATTTCAGGTGAACAATTATACGATTTCCTTCTACTGCGCCTTGAACCAGAGTGAACATCATTAGTAGAAATCATTAGTTAATGCACTTGAACGAAGGAAAATGGTTTTTGGATCAATGATGCCACTTATGAAAAGATAGATATTCAAACTCAAGATGATGGCTATGGTGGAGGTATGAATAGGTAGAATTGTTAGTGGGGGGGAAGTCACTCTGAAAATTTTGTACTGACAATATGAAATTTTTTTATGTGTAAAGTGATTCAATTTTTTTGACAGTCATAACTTGAACAGTGTGGGGATTTGCAATTTTGCATGTGTTGGGAAGTTTTCCTCCCCACTTCACGGGGAGACGGATTGGGAAGCGGAGAGTGGTGTCTGCGGAGCTGCCCATTGGGGTTCGGGGAGAAAAAATCTTTAGGTGGATCCCAGTGTTATAACATATAGGTACTTACTATTCAAGCAATGTACAATGTGAGTCGTGCATTGAACTTGGTGTAGTCGAGTGGGTAGAAAGCAATGCTCTTTGAGAACTTGAGGGCCCAGGGTTGATTTGCTTCAAGATGTTGGCATACGTACTAGCTGCTGCAGCTATCCGTGTACCGTATCATCGATGTCATTGTAGCGATAAGATTCTAGATGGTGGTGTAGCGTCACATCAACACGAAATCGAGACCTCGACCTCGACTGCACGTTAGTTGTTTGTAACAGTTGTCAATTGTGAGAAGGGTGACTCGCGCGCGGTGCGCGCGTGACAATTGATATCTCTGCTGATCGTTAGATTGTGACGGATGAAAATCGAAAGATGCTAACATCACAACAATTACTGAGATCTTTGATGAGAATCATCAACTTTTTTTATTGACCAATGAAAAACGCAATCCATACGATGATTTGCTTTCTAATTTTTTACTGATTGGACAGTAAACGATTTATATGTCTTCGTTCCTTCAAACGGAAATAGAAACTCTATCTCCTTATTGCCTAATTATCAATACTCAAAGATATAATGGTTAATTGCAGTATGCGCGTAGGCAAATGCCATATATGGTAGTATACGCGTATAGGCAAATGAGTCTTAGTAAGGTACATTACACAGTCTTAGCAAGTCGATGTACGTACCCTTGAAGTTAGGTTATCAAGTTATTTTTAAGTTATCAAATTTTTGAAAAAGAAATTGGCATGACTCGTCTACAAATGGTCAAAATAAGTGTAATAAAATGGTTAAACTCGTATTGAAAATAATATTACATTATTCATTGTTTGCTGCTTTAGCTCGCACAACTCCGTGCACAACAGTAAGATATTAGTAAGGTACATATGGCAAACTCTTAATGAAAATAATGTCGATAACTTTTGTTATCAAGTTATCATGAACTGCTAAGAAGCAGAATAAGACGCAAGAATAAACATAGTATGTGCAAACAAATTAAATTGCATTTACAAATTACCATCTTATCTAGTTATTCGCTGAAACTATCGGTAACCCGGACAAACAAATGTTAACATGTTGAACTAAAGAAAAAGACACAGTACGGGAATGCACGGAATCCACCAAAACCGACAAATTGCACTACGGCCGGATCGCGCCAAGATCCCAGAACGCTGGCGCGTCTTCCTCGCCGCCAACATCCCAAAACGCTTGGCGCATCCTCCCGCTCCACCTGGAGGATGAACGATATGTTTTCAGTCGGTGAATTAAAAGCAAGCAGAGCAAAATAGTTCATGCCAGCCAGGGAAAGTAGCGCAGCCCTAAACATTAGTACGGTAGCATGGCCAACCAAGACCGGGGTTAATCCCGCCAGGGTAGGTCCCCAGACGCGCTACTACCTCTTCGAGTAAGAACCTACTACCTCTTCGAGTAAGAACACATGGCGCAACAGTTTCTACACAAATTTTAAAACCAAGATCGCGTTTCGAAAACATAAGATCGCAAAAAGTGCATACAACGAAGGCATGCGCACAATATTGTCAAATATTAAAACAAGGAGAGGCGGACATGTGGGGCAGTTGTGGTTGCGAAGTAGCAACAGAGAAATGTATTGGCAATCACGCAGAAAAGCCAAGCACATAAGCTTGGCAGCAAACAACAGATCGCCTGAGCCAGCAGCGCAGAGAAACATGAAACCGGATGAACATACTGTATGAGGTCGTCGTGACCATGGACAACCATGCAAACCAAAACGCTGCTCACATCCGCCCGCACAAAAGCTTCTGGCCGCACGTCAGAGAGTGGTCTGGACGCCAGGTTCGGGCGCAAAAGTATTTCTCAAACTGGGATATCGATTGAACTTTGAAGGAACGACGACGCCTTTTAACCAATTAAATTTGAGAACGAAAATCCTCGTATCTATGATCGATCGACTGCGGTTCCCATTCGGTAACCCAAAAAAGAAAAGGAAATGTCTTACCTATTGCACTCGACTGTTTTTGCTTCATCTGACAACAACCCTGATACGCGATGGCATACGTAGCCGCAAAATACGAAGATGCCTAATGCTATGAAAATACATAAATACATATAGAGTCATACATTTTTCAATCTAACGACGCAAAGTTTTTAATTGTTTCCCGCAGCATTCTCAACTTCTCATCTCTTGTTACCCAGAATGGCATCATACGGCATACTAACACACGCTACTCTCAAGGTCATACTCGCAGTCATACTCACCGACTGAGACTCGCATTTCAATCCTCTGTCATACTTGGATGGCACCATCTTGTGACTCTCTTTATTGTTTCTTGTATTTTCTCCCGAAATATATATAAGTTGTCAACTTTGAAACCGAAACCCCAACTTTAACAAAAAACAGGTTTCGGGACCCGCCGTTTTGCATGCATCGGCTTTTTCTATGTAAAGCCCCCACTATAACATGCACCCCCGTAAACCCCCCATCAAGCATAAAAAATCCTCACCGACTAGTTAGGCACAAATGGTAGGATGAGTGTGGGCAAATGATTTAATGGTAGTCTGCGCGTAGGCAATGATTTTCATGGTAGTCTGCGCGTAGGCAATGATTTTCATGGTAGTCTGCGCGTAGGCAAATGATTTTGATGGTAGTTTACCCGTAGGCAAATGGTGGATTAATGGTGATTAGCCGTAGGCAACTTGTAGTGTATATGCAGACCGTGTACACGACGATTCATGATATTGCATATGTGAATTTTTTAAATGTAAATTCGACCGGTAGATATCAATATCTGACCATAATTAAAATATCTAGTGGTTGGATTTGCGAAGCAACGTTTTTTAACGACAAACAACAAGAAAACACAGTAATGATTATTGATGAATGCGTGTGCTCACATGGACCTCCTTGGCCAGGCGATTGCAGTGATATACGATAATATGATTAGGTAAGATCGAGATCATATATCGTAAGGTGCACAAATATTTACTACTAACAAATCTGTACCTGTAATGGGGGTTTTCACTAAATCAGTTCGACCGAATATTTTTTCACGCTTTGAACGGACAGGTTTTACGGACAGGTTTTTACAGATAACCCGGGCATATATAATGACTCGTTTGAAATCTGGGGCTTTATGAATAATCGATGTGTATCTACGCGATGAGTCGGCTACGATTGCGTCATACGTTTTTGATATAAATCAAAAATTCGATGAATACTATAATTTTCATATCCTAAATATAATCGGCTTGTATATTGCATTCCAAGACGATCGTGCGGCTATTCAAGATGCACCGGATTTGTATTTCCATCGCCTCGAGCCGCTAAGATCGATGCAAACTTTCCCCTTAGTTGATTCGCAAAATGTTTCATATATATATACACACACACACATATCATATATATGCGAGATGGGTTTCAGCCGCGCGCGGATGATAGTGGCGAGGCAAGCTTCTTTGAATTCCTTGTTCTCGGGAGAGATCTAATCCCAGCAGAGTTAGGCGCATTAAGTGAGCAAGGCTTCAACGAAGATCTCCTTGGATGGTGGACAACATGCTATTTGTGTGGACAGCGAGGGCATGCCATGAGGCTTGGGTGATGGCTTTCCAGTCGAGGGGAGCCTTTTTCACCCTGGTTGTGTGTGTCCGATGTGTTCGTAGTGTATGCCACGTAATGTGTGCGTAGTCTGTGCGTGTTTCCGGTCATGTAATGCGTCACGAACACACTACAGCACGTGCGGGATGTGCGTGATATCGGTGTGTGCGTGACGCGTCACGGACACACCACGCTATGTACACTACGCACAGACTACGCACACACCTCACGCAAAGACTACGCACACACTACGTACAGGCAGCGCGATCACATTACGTACACACCACGCACAGACACGACGTGTACACATTACGCAAACACAACGTGTGAAGTGCGATCACACCAGCGCAGACTACGCGCACACATCACGCACAAACTACGCAAACACTACGTACAGGCAGTGCGATCACGCCACGTACCGACTACGCACACACATCACGCACAGACTACGCAAACACTGCCTACAGACAGTGCGAGCACACTACCGTGGCCTCTTTATTTGTGCCTGGGGCACTACGACAGATGCTCGGAAATATGTTTTTGATTGAACGTGCAAAGGTACACAATTCGGATTTTATAATATACTGGATCAGGGCCAGATTGAGGTACAAACGATAATTCGGTTCCGAGTTCTGAAGGCTAAACACTTCTCAAGTGCTCCACTTATTCACTCGTCACTCAGGTTGCAGGGTCAACCACTCGGCACCGCCGATGTCACACTTCGGCTCAACGTTCAATTCCCGATCCGATCTCATTTCTAATTCCGATTCGTCATTCTCGATTCAGATGCTATGTCGACAGACTGACACGATGACTGCCACACAGTACTGTCATACTACTGTACTATCATACTGTCATACTGTCATAGTGTCATACTGTCAT
>LGRX02006855.1:0-15405 GCA_001247695.2 Cymbomonas tetramitiformis
GGGAGATCAACTGGCCCCGACAGTCAAGCAACAGTTGCTGAAGCAGGTGCAAGGAAAGGTCGTGGAAAAGGACGTGGGGGGAGATCAACTGTCCCCAACAGTCAAGCTGCAGTTGGGAGAGGTGCCGGCATGCGCGCTAATGCTGCCGCTGGCATTAAGCGTGTATACCCATCGTCCCCTCCTTCCTCCCCTGTCCAAGACAGTGTCAAGACTCGCAAAGTTGGGCAGGCGGAAGCAGGTGATCCTAAACGACCACGAGGTTCTCCCCCTACGACAGCGTCTCCCAACTTTTCCCCTCCTCAACGGAAGGCCAGGACACGTTCTGCCAACAATGGCCGCTGTCTATTTCAGGAATCGCCCGAGAAGAGTGAGTCGGACTCGTATGACGACATGCCTTTACTTCAGCGAGCAGCAAGGCCCGTAACTGCTCCAGCAGTTTCTGTGAAGTCGGACTCATCAGACGAGGACGACATGCCGTTGGCGCAACGTGCTGTGGCCCGTTTCCTCCCGGCAGACTACACCTTCGAAATGATAACTGCTGTTCCAAAAACCTTTGCTGTCACCGCTGCAGGTGAAAACAACCCCGCCGACGAGTGCTGGTTTACGGTTCCACTGGCACGTGGGAAGGTTTCACTTCCCATGCACTATGTTGAGGTCTTGGACTTGGATTCGGAGAAACGTTTGGTACACTGGCAGTTCTGGATTCCACGCGCTGCGAACCTTACGCCGGGCTCCAAGCGCAAGCTGCGCACTTTCAAGAACACGGACTTGCTGTTTACCGCAGACGCTTTCAGGCGCGGAGGAGTTCGGCACAGGGCGTGGCATCCCTTCAACCCTGCGGAAATGCTGACTTGCTGGGATGAGCGCATCTGTCCGCCCAAGGGCGGTATGCCTTCAGGTCCTGAAAAGGAAGAGCTTTTAAAGACTATTGCCGACAACCTGTTCTCTGAGTAGAATCTGTTTTACAAGTTTGTTTACCCTGAACATGGCGTCCTTCTTTTTACAGATCTTCCTACCATGTGTATACTGTTTCAATCCCAGCTCGCTAGAGCGGTTTCTTTGTATGATTTAAGGAAATACAAACTCGAAACGGTGACAACGCGCCGTGTAACTCTTGAGTATGTTGCTTAACTTCACATGGACAATTCCAGCGCTCAGGGTTTTCAGGGTTTGAGGGGTAAAATGACCAAAACGGTCACCAAAATTGTGCATCCAACTATTCCTGTGTGCAACTTGCGATTGTGGACTTGTAACCAAGTTCAAACCCATCAAAATAACGTAACAACTGTGCTTTAAACTCCTGCAATATATTTTACCACCCAATTTCCAGGGTTATTTCCCATACGACTGGCCCCGTAATGATATTTCCCCATCTTAGGGTGGTCGAAATTGAAAAAATCCGTTGTTTTCCAAGGAGTTCTTATTGATGTGCATCAAGCATATGTAAAGTATATTGGAAATTCATACTTGAAAAAGTTTTGGGGATTTTTCGTCGAGAATCGTATTTTTGGTGATTTTTCTGAGTTCGCGTGGCAGAAAAACACACTAAATCGTCAAAAAAACATCAAATTTCTCAAAATTTGCATTCGAGAATGTTATTTTTTGTTTAAGTGCATCAAATGTGTGTAAATTCCACAAAAAAATGACCCCAAAAAAATGAGACTGGAATGAGACTTGGGCCAGTCTCATTTCGGCGATTCCATCGTTGTTAGAAGCAGGCCCACTCCCGTGGGCAGTCTGGATTTTTAGATTCGATTTTTCTTAAAAACACTTCGTATTTCAAAACACAAAATTCATGTGATATATTAATAGCTCCCAGAGTAATCCATTTACCTTGGAAATGAATTGTTGTGAACGCTGGTAACTTTCGGGGAAGGGAAATTTTTGAGGTTGACAGGGTGGTGGCAAGAGCCTGTTGAGAAAAGCCCCTGACTGGACCGCCATACAGCAAAGAACGAAGGAGCTTCAGGAAGCAAGGGCCCGGGACGTATACCAATCAACCAAACTCCGGAATTTGCGGGCCCTCGGGGAATTCCTGGCTGAAAGTTAGGGCACTTTCAAAGGGTCCTTGAAAAAACGAAATCACTCACCTTGCTTCATTCACGCACGCCACAGTGGTTTCCGCCCATTGGCTAACTCGAAACTTCTTCGTGTGCTCCTCGAAATGTTGACCCAACCGGAAACCCTCCGGACAACCGACGGTATCGGCAGCAAGTGGTACCGCCGGAGTTGATGGTGCGGAGGTGGCAATATTCACCGGACCACGCGGTGGTGCCAAGGGTACTGGGTGAGGTGCTGGGTGACACATGGCCATTCGGGCTAGTCGTGGCGCACGCGTTTTGGCCACCGGTCGTTCTTGTCGTTGGAGGGAAAGCCCACGGTGACCCGGGGCCGCACGGGGTGTACTTGCGGACGCCTGCACGAACTGGTCATCGGATGCATCGGGGGGAAGTTGGCGAGTCCATTGTTCACGTAGCGCGGAGAAATGCTCTCCGGGGCGAAGTGCTTTACGGGGCATCGCAGGCCTGTGACCCCCCCCCCGTAGGCGCGTTAAGACGTGGTTAGTACGTCATAAAGGAGTCCTAATGCCACACGTTAGGGTGTCATTAGGATACCGTTAGGATGGGCGAACTACAGGCATCCTAAAGGCCTCCTAAAGGTGTCCTAACCAGGGAATCTTTTGAGGAATATTCCTCTAGGCGCGTTAAGATGTGCACCACATAGCACGCCCTTAGGACACCTTTAACATGTTGTCGCCGTTAGCATGTAGTTAGCACGCCTTTAGCATGCGTGGCGTTAGCATGTTAACGGCGTCTAGTCTCACCTAGTACGCCGCTAACGGCGTGGCGCTAGCATGTTAACGGCGTCTAGTCTCACGTAGTAGGTACCGTAACGGCATACTAACAAAGACGCATGCAAACAAAAAAAAACAAAAAAAACTGCAAGTCTGGCGTTAGGATACTAAATGACATCATAAGAGCATGCTACCGGCATAATATCCGCGTAATGTACATGGCATGCTAAAGGGGTACTAACGTCATATGACTTGTATGACATAAGCTATAAGACCCAAAAATAGCGAAAAAAACAAAAAAAACAAAAATTTGGCAGGGAAATGGGCAAGTTGAAGGGAACACACCCCTCCAAGCAAAATGTTGGTTTTGTTTTTTTTGCCATAGATATGAAGCATTTTGTGCGCACGATTTTTTCAAAATGCGCAGGAGCAAAAAAATAAATATAAACAAAAGAAATAAAATGGAAAGTTCTCACCCCCATTGATTTTGTAGCAATCGGACGGTCGAGGTGACACCCAGAAGAATGGACCGAACAAAATCGTTTCTTATATATAACTGCCCCCTACAGGGATTCGAACCGAACACCTTCCGCCTTCAAGAGCGACATCCTACCACTAGACGATTACGGCAAGAGCGATGCGCACCGCAGATGCAAAGTGACCAAGTTCAATGACACAACGTATGACACAGAAGGGCTTGCGTAAAAAGGTCACGAAAAGAAAGAAATTGAGCGCCACAAATTCGAACTGCGTGGTCAATGCGAATGCAAGGTAACGAACCGAAGTTCGAACGGTAACCGGGGAGGGGCGCCGTAGCATGCTAGCCGCCAACTAAAGGCGTCTTAACGTTTCACTCTGCGTGGTGTCTCATCGATAAAGACGCAACTCACCCGTACCAAACCGTACACACCCTAAGCCAGGCCGAGCCCCTCACTCAAACATCCACGCATCGATGAGTCACCCCACAACCGAGGAGCGAGAGGCATACGACGACCTCTGCGATGCTATGGGAGAGGAGAAATCATTGGCGGGCTTGTTGGACTACGTGTCGTGGCATAGAAAAAGCGAAGAGGGATTCGCCTCCGCCCCCGCCACCGCAAAAGATGCCAAGTGGAGTAATACCAAGCAAAGGCCCCCCCGAAAAAAAGTTGGAGCGGTTGGGATGCGCATGCGCAATCGCGGGGTTCTACAACCCCACGAGCGGGCGGTGCGCGCCGCGATCAACAAAGAGACGGGTGCGCACCGCGGTTCGTTGGATTGTCGTTGCTAGGTTGTATTGTTGCTTAATTAACTTTCTTCTTCCTTCACGTTGTGCGAATACTCAGTGGCGATGAAGGAATGGAATCCCCTCGTCAACGTGGGGGGCCAACAAGAAGCGTACGCCGAGCTCGTGCGCAAAATCGCCAAGGAGAGTGGTCACGACCACTCCGTGGACGTCACAATCATCCCCTATATACAGGGGAAGATAAGAAACGACGTCAACAACTTCCGCTCCGCGTTCCGTTATGGATCGTGGAAGAAGAAGGGCAAAGCGTGGGTCTTGAAGCCCCACGCAAAGCACCCCTTCGCGAAGGTGGAGGGGGCGGAGGGAATCTCCCTCATGGTCTACAACGACGCGGCAAAGCTTGAGGCCTTGAAAAAAGCTGGGATTGAGCCTGTGGCTCTTCCCACCACGTACGAGGAGGGCCTCCCTAGCCTGGAGGATACACGTAAGTTGCACGTAATGAGCCCTTTTGTGAAAACATGCATAACTTATTACCTCTCTGGACACTGTGTTTTCTGTTAGTACACCTTTAGTACGGCGTTAACATACTAACTGCATACTAACTGTATACTAACTGCTTTGCAGGCGAGTGTTTACTAGCCTCGTGGTCGAAGAGCGTTGTATCCCTCGGGGACGAAGAGGAGGAGGACGCCGAAGAGGAAGAGCCCCTCCGAAAGCGACCTGCTGAGTCGGAGGAGGCCCCCGGGGCTTCTCCCTCCAAAAGCACGAGAGCCCAAAAGGCCAAAAAGGGCATGGAGGATCCTCGCGACAAGGGCAAGGAGGGGGAGGGGGGGGGACATGGAGGCACCCAGTCGGACGAGGAAGACCACGTCAACCTGGCCTCGAGGTATCCAGTGGGGACCGAGGTCTACGTCTACGCCCGCCCTACGGCCGATGACGAGGCCATCAAAGCCCCATTGGAGGAGAAGGAATACTTCACCTCCAACGGGGCTTTAAAACAGGAGGTGCCCCTGTTGGCAGGGAAGGTCACTGTGTGTGACCTCCACCAGTCAGTGGAGCATTGGCACGTATCCGAGAAGCTGAAGCTCCCCCCCCTCTTCCTGGGTCTGGAGGTGAGTTTTGCTGCACTTTTTGCCTTTAGGATGCCTTTAGGACTCCTTTAGTATGTTATTGGCGTCTTAACGGAATTTGCAGCTGCATTCACTTTCCCCTCTAACTTAACTTAATCTGGTTTGCCACAGATATCGAAGGCAAACCACCGAACAGGCAACTCAGGTGTCGACGAGTTCGCAGGGAAGGGGATCGCGGCCATGAACACGATTCTGAAAAAAGCCGACCCCTTCCTAAAAAAAGCCCTTGTAAGGGGCAAGGACCTTGAAAAATACTTTTGGGCAGCCTTCCGGGGCAAAAGAAACGTGGCTGCTAGTCCCTTCCCCCTAGTCGTAGATGCCGCGTACATCCGGTACGGGGCATTAGAACACGCCTTCGCGGCCCCCCCCGAGGAGGATGCGTGAGGAGGATGCCCCTCACGCGTAAGTACCTTATTGGTAACATTTTTGTAATTATGAATTTTTGTACTTGTGCAAATAAATCAAACTTGTTTCATAGTTTTGTAGCACGTTTGCTTGCATTGTTTCCCAATCTTGTTTTGCTATTGCACACTCCGTCCATAACAATATCAGTAAGCCGTTACTATGTCCCAGATAGCATGTCGTTAGGACGCCTTTAGGGTGTCAGTGTTAGTATGTCCTAACGTCGTCCTATTAACATCATAATGGCATCCTAACGCCAGCTATAGTGCATGTGTCAGTATGTCCTAACGTCGTCCTATTAACATCATAATGGCATCCTAACGCCAGTTATAGTGCATGTGTTAGTATGTCCTAACGTCGTCCTACGAGCACCATAATGGCATCCTAACGCCTGTTAATATGCATTTGCTAGTATGTCCTAATATGTCGTCCTACGAACATCATAACGGCATCCTAAAACCAGTTAAGATGCATGTGTTAGGGGCGTCCTAACGGCATCATATGCACGTACTAACGGGTCGTTAAGACGTATGGCGTTAGTATGCCGTTAATATCTAGTCTCACGTAGTAGGTACCGTAACGGTATCCTAACCGCATACTAGCGGCATACTAACTTGACTACATATACTGATGTTAGTATGCCTTTAGTACACCTTTAGTACACCTTTAGTGCACATACTACAATTTCCTAAGACCGTAGGGGGATTCGTGTACAGCACAACACATCTTATGGTATCTTATTTACTTGGAACAGTTCGGTAAGACTAACGTACATTCGGCCACGTGCCCTCAACTGGGAAGATGTAGTTGCCCAGTCAGGCAAGCCGCAAGTTCGGTCAATTCCCTTATCGGCAGACTCTCTAGTGCCTTCCAGGATTTCGGAAGGGGCGGGTCGGACAACCCGTGCACAGGTAGAGTTGTTAAGGTCTATGAAACGATGACCAGGAACGAACAGCTGCAAGCAAGAATCACCCCAAATCAAGCAACACCACTTTTCAGTTGTACGATCGACAAGCTAGTGATTCACATGAACGCAGAGGCAGCTGGTTTTGCCTCGACACAGGATTGGATACTTTTGTTCATCACGCTTAGATGTAAGGCAATGATCCTGATGGACTTATACGCCCTGAAGAGACCGGCGGAGCTGGGAGCCACAAGGGTGGAGGGAATCATAAGATTTCCCGATAACTCCGGTTTTCTCTTCAACTACCAGTGGGGGAAGACACTCCGTTCGGGCGATGAACACGTTTTCGGAATCAAAAGACTCCCTGATAAATCTAAATGCCCCATCTCAGCGTTGGAAGACTACCTCCAAGTGATGAAAATCTTGGGTCTGAACCTTGCACAGGGATTCTTGTTCAGACCAGTCAGCAGTCAGTGTGGCAAAGTGGAGAATAGCCCAATTTCCAAGAAGCAGGTGAATTCAGATCTCAAGTGCTGGTTGCAAAAAGTGGGGCTGTTCAATGGGGAAACGTTCTTCAGCATTCGGACAGCGGGAGCAATTGAACTCTTCCTTGAAGGAGCCGACCTGCACCAGGTTATGGGACAGGCGTATTGGAAGACAGAGAGGATTGCCAGACATTATATGAAAGTGTGGCAAGTCTTGGGAATGTCATCCTCAAGGCAGATAGAGAAAGTCTCAACGAAAGATTACATGGAGCTGAATGCGGCACAATCATTCGTGCGGGTATTTGTATAAGTAGTTTGATTAGTATTTTCTGTTGGCTCGAGTTTGAGAGTTGGGGTGGAAAGGCGTCAAGAGGCGGGGGTTGTGAGTGTTGGCGGAGAGGCGACGTTGGAGTGGTGCCTTGTTGCTTCGCCTTGCTTTCCGCTCTTTTTCTCGCCATTCCTACCCAACGGGAGCGGATCGGACAAGGTGACTGGGCGGTCATCCGATTTACGGGGAATCCGCAGGATCAACAGTATCACTGTTGATCGCCGACTTTCCTTCCGTCATCAGTGATGACCGTCATTCAGGAGACGGATCGTCTGATCTCACTCCCCGGATTGCGGAAATGAAGAATCGGGAAGTGGCTGTTCACCTCCAGCTTCGAAGTCCAAGTGTCGCAGAGTGTCGCTCTTAAGTCGGAAATTGGTGAAAATGCTTCACTTTTCCTACCTGCTGACGATTGCTGCGTCTTTCTTCTTCGTTTCCTAACGCAATTTTTCTTCCCTGCCCGCCCACCCTTAAAAATGGGTTCTCCAACTCAGGCTCCGATCTGACGCTGGAGTGCTACCTTGTTGCTTCGCCTTGCTTTCCGCTCTTTTTCTCGCCATTCCTACCCAACGGGAGCGGATCGGACAAGGTGACTGGGCGGTCATCCGATTTACGGGGAATCCGCAGGATCAACAGTATCACTGGTACACCCCCTGCCATAAATTTGTTGATCAGATTAGCCAAATAATTTCTGAAGTGTGCTTCACACACGTCTATATATCAATCATGCGTCTGTGACTATTTTGAGCTCCCGATTGCGCTCATCTGAGCGTTAATCAGCTAGTAATTCTGTCACGAGCGCGAATTAGGCGGGGGCGCTTGTCACTAGGAGCGGAATCATGATCATAAACAGCCGAGCCTCTAAACATACCCGTTCAGTACGCGACTATTTTCACATATCAAAAACCTTTAAGCTAGTATTTCACCCTGCGGTTGGTAGCTTATCGCTAACATTCACGCACTTAGAGCTTTCGTGATTGTATGGGGGTTTTCGATGAAGTCGCTACAGCAAGTGTGGGCTGCCCAAAACCTTTACCCAGTAGTGTTATGATAATATTTGAATGTATTACACAGGTTCCCTAGCAAAAAAAACAGCAGACTTTAATATTTACGCTCCGTGTTAGAGTGAATGTGGGTCACTTAAGGCGGAACGGAGAATCTTTGCGCACAGACTAAGATGCACACTGCACCAAACATATATCACGAAAAACCCACCTAAGTATTAAAATACAAACGGAGAGGTTCCAACTATAAAGTGATATATCTAAAAACTCGCCCGTAAGTTACCCCACTGCTCATTTTTGAGTCTTCCTTGCGTCCAGACGAACGCTGCGCTGGGCGCTGGCGAATACCGAGCAGATTTCCAGGACTGATTTGCTCATCCTCCTCTGAGGAGGACGAGAAAAATAAGGAGGCCGCATTACCGGTAATTTGAAAATGGGGGTTGGTAATACCGGGTAATTTACCGGTAATACTTTGCTTGGTATTACCAAAGTATTACCGCCTGCACAAAATAACCTAACTTTTGCCTCGGGACTCTAAAATTGATTTTTTCGATTTCTATGGATACCTAATGATCATTAGAATTGTTGGGGTGCGTGCTATAGCACATGCGACGCCATGCACGCACATTATAAAGCGACGCATTTTACAGAGAAGTGCAGACAGAAATGAATATTCACGAAAATATCTAACTTTTGCCTCGGGATTCTAAAATTGATTTTTTCGATTTCTATGGATACTGTCAGGGTCATGACCGATGACATATGTATCATACATGTCATACGTGTCATACCTGTCAGACATGTCATACCATGTCATGTCATGTCATGTCGGTCATGTCATATATTATTATGACAGTCGGTCGCGTCATATATTATTATGACAGTCGACAGTATGGTCGACCATGACTGTACATGTCGAGTCGCGTCATATATTATTATGACAGTCGTCAGTACGGTCGACGATGACTGTACATGTCGCCAGATGATAATGTCACATCATCAGGCATCCCTGTCATCGAGAGTTCGTACGTCGAACTCGAAGATGGCAAAGCAAAGATACATCTTGAATACAAACAAGAACCATCTTGGCTTTTAAGCATGTGCGGAACACGCATGCACAGTATGAACGAACTAGTCGTTATTACAATACTGGTCGTTCAACCTACGTCTCGGGTTCACAACCCAATGGCGGTACCATCTAAGATGATGGGAGACGTATGGTACAAAAGTGAGGAAGCGTTGTGCTTCAGCAGATCTTCTTACAGAGACTGCACTCACAACCCGCTATTACGTACACTCGCATTGCTGTCCAACTTTGCAGTGTTTATTTGTATATTGATAATATATTCACGGCGCCTGTTTATCCCGCCGTATCAGATACCTAATGATCATTAGAATTGTTGGGATGCGTGCTATAGCACATGCGACGCCATGCACGCACATTATAAAGCGACGCATTTTACAGAGAAGTGCAGACATAAATGAATATTCACGAAAATATCTAACTTTTGCCTCGGGATTCTAAAATTGATATTTCGATTTCTATGGATACCTGATGATCATTAGAATTGTTGGGATGCGTGTTATAACACATGCGATGTCATGCACGCACATTACAAAGCGACGCATTTTACAGAGAAGTGCAGACAGAAATGAATATGCACGAAAATACCTAACTTTTGCCTCGTGCAACGTTTGCCTCGTGTAACGTTTCGTTGTCATTGGAAGTAAGGGACATGCTGCCGCCTTCAGCTGAGGCTCCCGTGGCCATGATGTCGGCGAATGATTACGATGAAAACTTCGTTAGTGATTTTTCACCGCTATGCTCTCTACAGAGAATGTTCTCCGCCGATCTGCGGATCTGACATGCACGCAGGTGGTAAGATTCACGGTAATTGAGATCTTACCGGTAATTTATCATGGTAATACCGTATGACCATGGTAAATTACCGGTAATTTCTTAAGTATGGCAGGTAAGACGGTTGAGGGGGTCGGTAATACCGGTAATTTACCTGGTAATTACCGTCCCGGTAATTTACCAAAAACATTACCCGGCCTCCTTAGAGAAAAATGGTCTTGAAACGAGGAGCTGAACGTTAGCCATCGTCAGCCATGGCAATCGCGTTCGATCCGTTTCAGCCAGGACTTTTCAAAGAATTGCGAGATGTCAAAATCAGGCAGTTTCCTTGGATTCTGCCCCTCCAACGAGTAGTCGACAAATATGCAATAACTATATTGCCGTTGAACGAGGAGTCGGTGGCCATCAGTCAAGTTCCCACGGCCTGGGGGGGCTTGGGTCCTCATCCATCCAACGGCTATCATTGGCAGGGTGGGGTAGGTTCTTGGGCTCAGGTGTGGGCTCGTGACCTCGTATGCGGTTTGGGGTGCCACCCTTGGAGGAGTGCTGCCTCCCTAGTCTGTGCAGTCACGGGGAAGGTTTGGCGGCGGTGAGGGTTGGAACAAAGCCTCCATTCTTCACTATACAGGCGCTGGGCACTTCGCACAACCGAGTGGTCGAGGCCCGGAGAAACGACCATCTCTTCCCGTCAGTGGGTTGGCCCGAGTTGGATTCAGAGCTTGGGTGGGGCCTCTTTGCGAAGCCCAAAATTAAGTTGCAGAAGGACCGCAACGCAACGCAAAGAACGGTTCCGACTGGCTTGATTTATTTTAGCAAGCAGCGCCTGCCTCTTGAGCTCGGTTGCTTTCACTTTCCCAACGTGGCGCCACTACTCACTTGGCAGCTGTCCCTGCGTCGCCTTCTTTTATTGGCTTCCATCCACTCGGGCAGTTGTTGCCTTGGCTTTGCAATTGGGTACCCCGATGCCTATTCTAACTGGTGTGCATACATGTGTATGTGGTGCTTCTATTCGGACCCTTTGTCTACCAGTGCCGTGTCTGTAACCGCGGTGTTGATGGGCTATCACGGCATATTATGCTGTTCGTGATGCGTTGGCATCTATGCTGAAGCAAGTCTTTGAGTCAGCATTTGTCACCGTGGAGGATCGCAATCATCATGAGTATTCGCCTGATTGGAATGTACATGGAATCCCGACATCGCAGTGCTCAGCCACGATGGACGAGGCAGGCATATCGCGTGATTGCCGCGAGCCTTGCACTTCCCTTGCTGTGCCTCGTATGTGGACCGGGCTGCTCGGGTGAAGCCGCTGCGGGCTGCGGCGGTACATGGCGAGCGAGCCAAGAGGGCATCGTTAAACGGGGGCAAAAGTCTTTTTGGGGAAGAATTCTAGAGCCATTTGGGAAGAATTTTGACATTGGTCATTTTTGGGAAGAATTTTGACAATGACTCATGCGTGATGCATGCAACGTATATTCACGCGTATGAGTGTGTGGCACACTGGAAAATTCAAGTTGAAATCTGATTTCCCTCTCTGTGACAGTGACACTCCCAGTCCTCATAACATTTTGCCATGGGTATAAATCGTACAATAGACGAAATACCACATATATTTATAAACCTTTTATGATTCCAGGAAGATAGCTTCCAGGTCATGTTAGCCTGTGGTCTGGATGACCAATAACCAAAAGTCTTGCGGGAATCTTTTTTTTTCCAGCCAATAATCTGGCCGCGATGTAGTGAATATACCAAAAGTTTATATTCATCAAAATATTTGTTGGTGAAATTTAATTTTTATATTTTCCATTCGTATATTCGTGGTATGATGAGGTGTCTAGCCTCCGCCACGTGCTCACGTCGAACACACCACTATCCGCTCAGATTGAGATGTTTTCGCTCAGACCTCTACCTCACGCTGCTGGACAGTAACTTACGTAACCCCGTAAGTCACTGCCCAGCAGCGTGAGGTAGAGGTCTGAGAGATAGACCTCAAGCATCGAAACTTAGCATACTTATTGTTGAGTGTGTTAGGAACATCATATTTTTTGCGCGCGCGAGATCCGTGCACATTATGGGATCTGGGACGCCGCGCAAGGGAGGGGGTCATTGGGCACGCATCGAGTGAAAGGCTCGACATACGCACCGCATGAAAGCATCGTGCATAGCACAAGCGCACCACGCATATCATATACGCACAGCAAACACTTTTTGAGCATCTGACAGCGCGCTGTCAACCCTAGCAAAAACACGGATGTCCACCGCGTCCACGTTTCCGCTAGGGTTTCGTTCCTCATCCGCGCGCTCGCTTGCAAGCAAGCATGCGCAGCGGATGAGGGAATCGTTCACCAAAATATTATCTCATATATGTGTTATTTTTCAACATTAACTCGTACAGTCTGAACGGCTAGCCACAAATCTCGCTAAGGGCCGGCGCGTTCATGTTGGTACCGGCATGTTTCGGAATTTCTCGGAACACACATCCAGAACCGTGGCATACTGAAACCCACTCGGTGGTGCAAATACGTGTAGTAATGCATACGACAGCGATTCGATATCCAGGCATCCGTGCGCTAATCGAGTGCAGTGTTTCAACGCATATTTATGTGAGGAGCACATGACATTATACGTTGGCCTGACATCATTATATAACGCCAATATCAATCCATCAACAGTATCTCCGCGCAAGCTTGAGACATCTGATGTTAATCGGTGATATGTTGAAAAAGTAATGGGACCGGGCACACCATATTGTGCAATCATCAAACACTTGTTTAACACATACTGCCAGGAAGAACTCTGGGCGGTGTCATCATGAGCAGTAGATTTCTAATACAAGGAAAAAGGGAAGTGAATCGAGGTATAATGCCCGCACTTTAAACATTATTCCCATCGCAACCTTGCTTACCACACGCAAGGCGCGCGTAAGCCATCTCGTGTTGCAGGTGGGTTGCAAGCCCGCTCAAGCAAGGGATCTCTTAACAGCTCGTCCCCGCCACAGGGCGATATGTCATACTCCAAAGGACTAATGATTTCTACTTGCAGATACGTGTGACCCTTGTGAGCGATAGTGAAACAGTTTACAAATAGTGCTTCCTAATTTTATCACGCTTACCTTGAGAGTGCGGAAGAGAGCTCGTTAAACGCATAATTGAAGCTCTCCCCTTCCAATGTACCATCTCGGATACTCCCAAAGTTTGGGCATCCCTTTATATCCAAGGTCTTGAATGGTTGAAGATTTCCCTAGGAGAGATAAAATCATATGTGCATGGCTGTAATGCATGCGACGAGAAGTTAAGCAATATCTACCACAGGTCACACTGTTCAGATGCATTATCCCCTAATTATTTCCAAAAGATCCTGATTGCCTCTGAATCTTGATTGTCTTCATAGGGCGGTCATCTCGCCGCTTGTCAACTAAAATTCAGCTCACACGCGTAGAGCCATTTGGACAATAGACTCTTACTCTGAGATGTGCGCACCCCCGGCCAAATGCATGTTTGTAACTATACCCCATTCGCTGCCGGTTGTCTACGGATGAACATTACCATTCGATGTACGACTGACTGAATTATTGGATGATCCGGAAACCCAAAAATGAACATATTGCCTGGAGTTATCAATTGGCGGGAGCATTATCAATTGACATATGATAATGAAAACAGCCGATCAGAATTCGATTCTTGAATTCTTATACAACTTGCTGCAATATCAATAGTGCTGCATTACCCGATTCTAGCACACATCTAAAGTGTCGAATCAAATTCTTCAGCGTAGTTGTTCTCGTCGGCCACTTTAGGCGAACTGCCGATCGCATCATTCAGCATCACATTGGCAATGCGGATACCTTGCATCGCAAAATTAGGATCCCTGGAAATGAAACTCCACCCATCCTGCATTAGAATCAGATCATTGTGACAAAGGCGCAACAGTTGATACACATAACACCTCGCCAAGGTATGGAACAGGCCACCTATCCCTGTGATATCCATGTGATGTGGCATCGGTAGTAGTCTCAGCATGCATAACCATGTGTGACACAAACAGAATTCACGGGGACTTAAAGACGCACGCGTGAGTAAGCTTCTTGGCGTAGAATTTTGAATAAACGACGAAGAGGCGGCATCCGTACTGCTGGAGTGTAGGATAATGATACCGGAGGCTGGCGCCCACCTGCTATCAGCATCCTCCCCATGGTGGCTTACAACCTACTAGACCTGAGGTGTTTTCCACATTAGATCGCGTGACTCATGCGGTGACGCAATAACTCGCCTCGCGTCAGCAATCAATTCTCTACGATAAATATATTCAGACACATACCATGCCGAGTGTCGTGTGGAAGTTCGCCCACCAAGCACCCGAGAGGAGCAATTCAGATGCAGGAAAGGTTGACCGAATATCGCGGTCAAAGGTAATAAAAGCAGCCAAGAACTCTTTTATCTGGGGGCAGTTCGCATCGGTGAGGCCCCAGGTCTCGTAAGACAAATGCCACTGCGCAGCGCAATACAAACAGTCAACCAATACCCCAGCACAAGAGAAAGCATGCAAGACGTCTGCCAGCAGCTCAGATGCTGACCCTGATGCACACGGAGGCTTTCTCAATGCAGCGCTTCAGACGCCAGCCCAAAGCTTCGATGTCTACCCGGGGCGTAAGGAGGCCTCATCATGCGAGCTGTGACAAGTGCACTGAGCAGAGGACTGTGCGCCTGGCATCCGCCCGTTGGATCGGAGCTCAGCGAAGGAAGGGGCACGATCTGTCTACCTCATCCTCGATTGTCGCCATTCTCTGCCAGGTGGCACCCGAATCTGAAGAGATTGCAACTCTCAACTGCGTCCTGCACTTAATGCACTGCGCACGCCCCCTCCTGTCACCGCCTTCAACACGCATCCAAATTTGAATGGCACTGGCCCTCCTTGACCCCCCTTGGGCTTGCATGGGAGGACATTCCGAGGACAAATCATGTTCCCAGCACGTAGGCTGTAGTGCAGATATTCGTGGACTCCTGGGCCGGCCTTCCCCGAGGATGCACCAGTAAGATATAACTTGGCAGATTTATCTGAAGGTGTTGAACATGGGAATGCGCCGAGGAACTCTCGGAGCAATTTCCGACACCTGAGTAGATTCTGGGGAACTGAGGTGCAATAGAGCCATGACCGCACTGACGTACACTAGAGCATTAACCGCACTGACGCGCACTAGAGTCATGACCGCACTGACGTGCACTAGAGCCATGACCGCACCGACGTGCACTAGAGCCATGACCGCACTGACGTGCACTAG